>SJYC01008404.1:0-48654 GCA_006408675.1 Madoqua kirkii
AATCTTTATATAAAGTTACCTGACTTTGTTTTTTAACATTTTTAAAAGCATTGTTCAAATGATTAAGATACCTTTTTTTTCTTTCAGGTAGTCTAAACATATTTGCAAAAACCTGACTCTATGTAAGACTTTTTTATATAATGTATTTTTGGTGCTGAAGTATCAATTCAATTAATTGATTTAGTTATTAAAAATCAAATACCTGACCAATTTAATTAAATCAGTTGTTTTAATATAAACTCTTGGTTGTCAACTTTCTGTGAACTATTTCACAGGGCAGAATATACTGTATATCATTTAGTCTTCTTTCTTTTTACTGCCATTGTGAAAATACAGTTCATTATGCTATTACAGTGGGCTTCCCAGGGGGCTCAGTGATTAGGAATCCACCTGCCAGTCCAAGAGATGCAAGAGACACGGGTTTGATCCCTGGTCAGGAAGATCCCCTGGAAAAGGAAATGGCAAGCCACTCCAGTATTCCAGGCAAGACAGGGGAACTTAGTGAGCTACAGCCTGCAGCTTAGTCACTCAGTCGTTTCCAACTCTGTGACCCCATGGACTGTAGCCCACCAGGCTCCTCTGTCCATGGAGATTTTCCAGGCAAGAATGTGTTGGGCAAGCTGCCTTGCCCTCCTACAGGAGATTTCCCCAAACCAGGGATTGAACCCAGGTCTCCTGCATTGCAGGCTGATTCTTTACCATCTGAGCCACCATGGAAACCCAAGAATACTGGAGTGGGTATCAGGCCTACCTGATTTCCTGAGTTACCAGGGAAGCCGGGCTACAGCCTATAGGGTCACAAAGAATTGGACATAACTGAGCACACGCACACACAGCTACTACTGTGGTGAGGAGGAGTAAATTATGTATAACATAAAATTCACTGTTTCAACCCTGTTAAATGTGCAAGTCAGTGGCACTGAGTACATATACAGTGTTCTGCAACCATAGCCACTGTCCATTTCCAAAACTGTTTTGTCACCCCCAAGCTGAAATTCTGTCCCCATTAAATACTTAACTCCCATTACCTTATCCCTGCAACCCTGTGAAAACTATCTCTATTAATTTGACTGATCCAGGGACCTCAATAAATGGAACCTTACACTGTCCTTCACTGTCTGGCTATTGTACTTAGCATAGGTTTCAAGACTCATCCATGTTAGATAGCATGTGTCAGAATTTCATTCCTTTTTAAGACTGGATAGTATTTCATTGTAGTCTATATCTTTCTACTAGCTACTGCAGTTGAGAAAGAGTTGCAAGTTTTCAGGTAGCGTAAATAAATTATTAATTTACAATGTGATCAAAAATTTAAGCATTATCATTTTTAAAAACATCAATCCTATAAGTGAGCAGTGCTTTGTAGTATACACCAATGAACGCTTTCTCTTGCTCTGTTGTTAAATGCAGCATTAGATATAACATAAGACATTAAGTCTTAGATTAACTCTAAAATATCTCAGTGCCAATCACTTTCTTCTTTTCTCTGTTACAGATCCAGACTTTACTTACCTAGGAGGTATTTTAAATCCCATCCCAGGTTTAGTATATTCTCTCTTTTTTTTCTCTCATGGCATCTTTGATTAGTCTTATTTTCCTTTGAACGTCATTCATCTGTTCTTTCTAGATTGCCAGTTTGAGCTATCAGGAGCTGATGGAATAGTACGTTCTAGTCAGGTAGAACAAGAGGAAAAAACAAAACCCGGCCAAGCAGTTGATTGCATATGGACGATTAAAGCCACTCCAAAAGCTAAGGTAGTACTAAGTATGCAGTCACTTCTGAGAATAAGAAGATGTGATTTGTACAATGTGTTACTTGGTTCATGCAGATACTTACTGGTTAAACTGATGTTGCAACTTTTTAAAAATTTTATTTCAGTCACATTATTGAATACCTAACATCAGCATTATTGTAGTTAAGTAAATTACAATATAAACTTTAGGAATATTATACATACATTAATATCTTTAAGACTCTTAAAATCTGTGTATTCCTAACTGGACAGTAGAGGTATTGATCAGTGTGATCATAGATTCATAAACATCTTTATGAGGAAGTAAAACAGGCCGTAAGAGGTTGAAGTGTCTTGTCGGAGATCTCAGTGTTGGTTATAACAGTATCAAAACCAAAACACAAATACGTTGTCTTAGTTCTGTGTTCTTATCATCCTGTCCTCTGCTAATCGGGTAGATTTTTTATTGAAAAGTACCACAGGGAAGGATGCTTTTATAAACTGACAGATTGAGACTGGTTCCTAACTACTACTGCTTTTTGCTTTTAATTTGTACTTCTGGGAATAGTAACAGTTAAAATTGTATTTATTGTATGCTGCTGCTGCTGCTGCTAAGTCGCTTCAGTCATGTCCAACTCTGTGCGACCCCATAGATGGCAGCCCACCAGGCTCCCCCGTCCCTGGGATTCTCCAGGCAAGAACACTCGAGTGGGTTGCCATTTCCTTCTCCAATGAATGAAAGTGAAAAGTGAAAGTGAAGTTGCTCAGTCGTGTCCGACTTAGCGACCCCATGGACTGCAGCCTACCAGGCTCCTCCATCCATAGAATTTTCCAGGCAAGAGTACTGGAGTGGGGTGCCATTGCTATATATGTAAAAAGAGGGGGAAAAAAACCTTTAAAGAATTAACAAAAATCAAATTTAAAGTTGCTGGTAATGTGATGGATTAGATAACCTGAAAACATACCTGTTACAAAACACCTAGAAACGTTAAATAATATATAATAGATGTCCTTTTTAAAGCACAGATAAGCCCCCCAAAGAAGATAATCCTTATGAACTAGAACTGCAAGAACTATAAACCAGAACAATAAGCTGAAAACTGCAATTGATGGTACAAATGCCAAATGCCCCTTTGCTGATTTCAGAAACCTGTGACTACTTGGGTGAACATGCTAGGAGCGTGATATCACCCACACTGAGACAAATAAAGGGCCTAGGGTTCCTGTGGCTTTTGAGAGGTTCATCACATAAAGCTGGAACCCACAAAGGGAGATGATTGCCATGAAATGGTAAAAAAAAAAAAAAAAAAAAAAAGCTCTTCCATGAGCACAGATTGTAACAAAAGAAACTTATCTTTTTGGGCTCAGTCTCAGGATGGGAGTGAAGCTGAGGTCTCCCCTGACAGTTGATACCTAGAAACCTATCTTTATTAGTTTGGGGTGCAAATTTATTTTCCATGCTCAGCCCAGGAATCAGCCCCAAAATGACCAAAATGGTCCTGGGCTTATTACACCTTTTGATGCATCTAGCACAGATAAATACAAACAGCCGTGTAGGCTACAAGATTGCCATAGATAAAACAGTAGACCCCCAAATTAGACAGCGGATAGGTGAACAACCCACCGCAAGTTGAGTTAGCAAGCATAACAGCAGGAAGTTTCTTAGATCCCCAAGATCTGAAGTGTTTTAAATATCCAACAAGCAGGTATCAAAATATGAGAAAGAAAAATACCAAGTAAACTTTAAAAATAACCAGATAGATCTTCAAGTATAAAGTATAGTATTGAGAGACAGATTTGAGAAAATTACCCGGAAAGTAGCTTGAGGGTGGGAGACAGTGGCAATTTATTAAGAAAATTGCAAGAAATAACAAAAGGCATTGACATACAGTGATTCTCAAAGCAAGGAAAAAAAGAGTTAATTGACCCTGAGTTTACAATCGGCATCACAGACAACATGAACATCTCCAAAACATCTAGAGAGAGAAGAGATTGCATAGAAAGAATAACAAATAACCAATAGCAAAATGGAAGCCAGAAAGCAATAGAATAACATCTTCAAAGTGCTAAGGGAAAAAATTAACCAGCAATCTAAAATTCGAGCATTCCATGTCCAACTAAACTGTTATTCAAGAATGAGGGCAAAATTAAGGTATCTGGGAGCAAAAATAATAATCAAACCAAGTGCTTTGGTTAAAATCCAAATGTATCTGTTTTAGGTTAACTACAGAAAATTTTGAAAATATAAAAACAGAAATAGATACTAAAAGAGCTAGTATAACTATTAAAATTGAAATCAAGATGGTTACTAGTTCCTAAGGAATATATATTTTAAATTTTATGTATTAATATAGCCTCAAAATATACAAAACATGGATTGACAGTTGTCAAGGGAAAACTGTGACAAATCCACAGTTATAATGTGTAATGTTTTTAACCTCTCAATAATTTAATCAAGTATGCAAAAAAAAAAATTGTCCAGGCTTAGGTTTAAACATCACAGTGTGCCTAATGGAACATGGTATCCTAACTCCCAACATTCCGAGATTTTACATTCTTTACAGGCATGTATGAAACATTTATGGAAACTGATCCATATACTGGATGGAAGAAGGAAGTCTGACATACACACCAATGCTTGGTAACGTACAGAGCATTCTCTGACAAAAGTACAATTAAATTAGCAACCAGAAACCAAAAGATAACTTTAAAACCCCATATGGTGCTAGTAAAGTTGGATAGTTGCTTGTAGATCAGTGAAGTTAGAACACATCTTCATACCATACATACACAACAATGAACTCAAAATGGCTTAGAGACTTAAAACAAACTTTGAAACTCCTAGAAGAGAACATACGCAAGCATTCTCTGACATAAATTGTACCAATGTTTTCTTAGGTCAGTCTCCCAAGGCAATATAATAAAGCAAATGGGACCTAATCAAACTTACAAGCTTTTGCACAGCCAAGGAAACTGTAAACAAAGTGAAAAGACAAGCTACAGCATGGGAGAAAATATTTGCAAATAATGCACCGACAAGGGCTTAATTTCCAAAATATTCAAACCGCTCATACAACTCAGCAAAGAAACAACCCAAGCGAAAAATGGGTGGAAAACCTGTATAGACATTTCTCCAAAGAAAAAATATAGATGGCCTGTAGGCATGTGAAAAAGTGTTCAACATTGCTAATTACTAGAGAAATGCAAATAAAAACTACAATGAGGTACCACCTCACACTGGTCAGAATGGCCATCATTAAAAAGTCTACAATAAGGTATACTAATGAGGGTGTGGAAAAAAGGGAACCCTCCTACACTGTTGGTGGGAATGTAAGTTGGTGCAATCACTATGGAAAAGAGAACAGAGGTTCCTCAAAAAACTAAAAATAGAACTACCATGTGATCCAGCAGTCTCACTCCTGGGCATATATCCAGATAAAACCGTAGTGCTCCTGTGTTGCTGCTGCTGCTGCTAAGTCACTTCAGTCGTGTCCGATTCTGTGCGACTCCATAGACGACAGACCACCAGGCACCCCCATGCCCCGAATTCTCTAGGCAAGAATACTGGAGTGGGTTTCCATTTCCTTCTCCAGTGCATGAAAGTGAAAAGTCAAAGTGAAATCGCTCAGTCGTGTCAGACTCTTAGCGACTAGCAGCACTATTTGCCGTACCCAAGACATGGAAACAATGTAAATATTCATCGGCAGGTGAAAGGATAAAGATGTATTCCATGTATGCAGTGGACTACTACTCAGCCATAAAAAAGAACAAAATAATGCCATAGCACCCCCATGCCCCGAATTCTCTAGGCAAGAATACTGGAGTGGGTTTCCATTTCCTTCTCCAGTGCATGAAAGTGAAAAGTCAAAGTGAAATCGCTCAGTCGTGTCAGACTCTTAGCGACTAGCAGCACTATTTGCCGTACCCAAGACATGGAAACAATGTAAATATTCATTGACAGGTGAAAGGATAAAGATGTATTCCATGTATGCAGTGGACTACTACTCAGCCATAAAAAAGAACAAAATAATGCCATCTGCAGCAACATAAATGGAACTAGCTATTATCATACTTAAGTGAAGTAAATTAGAAAAAGAAAGATAAATGCCATAGGATATACTTACATGTGGAATATAAAATAAGACACAAATGAACCTGCCTACAGAACAGTAACAGACTTACAGACGTGGAGAACAAAGGTTTGAATGCCTAGGAGGAGGGACAGTGGGGAAAAGATGGAGTAGGAGTTTGGGGTAAACACATGCAAACTATTACATGTAGAATGGATAAACAACAAAGTCCTGCTGTGTAGCACAAGGAACTATAGTCAGTAGATATAGTTAAACCATAATGGAAAACAGTATCTTTAAAATATACACATGCCTATATATGTGTATAACTGCATAATTGTGCTGTATAGCAGAAATTAACACTAAGTCAACTACAATTTTTTTAAAAAAGTTTAGAAATAATAATATATCATCTAGTAATTGATACGTCACAGAAGAAATTACGATGAAAATTTGAACACATTCATTAAAAAATTAGCAATAGTGAAAATACTACATATCATAACTTGTGGGATATCCCTAAATGTACCTTAGGGAATTTGTGATCATAAATAGTAATTTTAGAAGAAGAAAAAGATTTAAACTTACTGAGCTAAAATTCAGCTAAAGAAGCTAAAAGAATAACTGAAGAATCCAAAGAAAGAATAATAATAGAAGAGCAGAGATAAATGAACTTCAAAATTTACAAAAAGGAAGACTCAACAAAACCAAAAGCTGGCCTTTGGTTTAAAAAATAATAGCAACAAGCATACTTCTGGCAAGAGTAATGTCGAAAAAAGACAATATTAGAAGTGGGAAAGGTCATTCACTCAACTACAGCTGAGATTAAAAAAGATTTGTAAGACAAACTGTGAAGAATACTTGCTGAACAACAACAAAAAAGAATAGCATTTCCTCAATAAATTACAAAGGGGGAAAAAAACCAGCAGGGGAACGTACAGATTAAAAAAGTACAAGTCAAATGAGTTTGGATTCAAACAAACTACAAAAGGCAAGGAACATTAAGAGACAATTAGAAGTCTGAACACTAGAATTTGATATTAAGAAATTATTCACTTGTTTGGTTAACAATAGTATGAAGTTATTTTTAACATCTTTACACATTAAACTAATCACTCATAAAATGACATCTCTAGAATTTGTCTCAATAATATGTGAGAGGCAGAAGTGAAAGTATGAAGGGTGTGGACGTGAAAGTCGCTTAGTCATGTCTGACTGTGCGACCCCATGGATTATGCAGTCCATGGAATTCTCCGGGCCAGAATACTGGAGTGGGTAGCCTTTAACCCAGGTCTCCCACATTGCAGGCAGATTCTTTACCAACTGAGCTATCAGGGAAGATAAAGCTAAAGTTAGGGAATGGGTAAAATGAGTTTAGGATACTATTTTGTCTGCTTTTGTATGTTTGAAATTTTCCATAATTGAAATACTTCAGTTAGTTCTTTGCTAATACATTTCTGAACAGTCTTAAGTGAACAATTTACTGAAATATATAATGTATGTGTATACATACATGTTTACATACGTATAATTTATCAAAGTCAGAGAAATAGAAAACCTAAATAAACTCTTAACAAACTGACAGAATTCACTTTATATTAGATTGGTACAAAAGTAATTGTGGCTTTGCATTGTTGAACTTTGCCATTTGATATTGGAGTACATTCTTAAATAAATGTTGTATTATCATTTTAATATGCATTTCTCACTTTAATTTTTTGCTAATGACTTTATTACTTGCTTATATTTATTTTAGACTATAGAAATGATATTAGACAAAAAGCATTTTTGAGCGATTTTCTTATTCAAGTTCAAAATGGGTCAAAAGCAGCAGAGACAATTCTCAACATCAGCAGTGCATCTGGCCCAGGAACTACTAATGAATGTACAGTGCAGTGGTAATTCAGAAAGTTTCACAACGGAGATGAGAGCCTTGAAGATGACCGTGGTGGCTGGCCATCAGAAGTTGATAATGGCCAGTTGAGAGCCATCATCAAAGCTGATCCTCTTAAAACTACACAAGAAGTTGCCCAAGAACTCAACATCAACCATTCTGTGGTCATTTGGCATTTGAAACAAATTAGAAAGGTAGAAAAGCTTGATAAGTTGATATCTCATGAACTAACCACAAATCAAAAGAATTGTTGTTTTTTCTTATTGTACTCAGCAACAACAAACATTTCTCATTTGGATTGTATATAACAACCAGCAACGACCAGGTCAGTGACTGGACCAAGAAGAAGCTCCAGAGCACTTCCCAAAGTCAAACTTGCACCCAAAAAAGGTCATGGTCACCGTTTGGTGGTCTGCTGCCAATCTGATCCACTACAGCTTTCTGAATCCTGGCAGAAGCAATCCATCTGAGAAGTAGGCTCAGCAAGTCAATGAGATGCACCAAAAACTTCAACGCCTGCAGCTGGCCTTGGTCAACAGAATGGATCAATTCTAATATATAGTGGAACTATATGTAATCTTGTATTTTCCAAGTCTACTGTAAATGTGTTATCATACTTTCATAATGTAAAAACATTAAAAAATTTTTTAAATGAGCTTCGTTTTTCTCCATAATGTCTGATTCTGACTACATGTTGCACAGTGTGCTTCAGAAGTTGAATGAATCAGAGGTTTTACCTCATCCAGCACATTCACCTGACCTCTAGCCAACGGACTGCCACTTTTTCAAGCATCTTGACAACTTTTTGCAGGGAAAACACTTCCATAACCAGCAGGATGCAGAAAATACTTTGTGAGAGTTTGTTGAATCCTGCAGCATGGATTTTTATGCTACAGGAATAAACAAACTTCTATCTAGTTGGCGAAAATGTGTTGATTGTAATGGTTCCTATTTTGACTAATAAAAATATATTTGAATCTAGTTATAATGATTTAAAACTCACAATCCAAAAATGCAATTACTTTTGTACCAAGTTAATACTTAAAATATGATAACAGAAAAACTGGCCAAATTAGATTTTACCACATATTTAAGGAACATGTTACATAAACTGTTTTAGAAAACTGAAGAAGAAAGAACTTTCCTCAGCCTGTTTTATCAAAACTAAATAGATAGCATGAGAGAATTTTAAAACAAAAGAATTATTTGTAAAATGAAGGAGAAATAAAAAGACCCAAAGACTAAGTAGCAACAAACTAAACCTAACAAATATTTTTTAGAAAACTTGACCAAAGATGGGCTTATCTTTGACATTTGTGGACAGCTTACTATGAGAAAATAGAAAATCAAATGATATGGTTTACCATTTTGACACTTAAAGGAGATAAAACCCACATATATCAATAGATGCAAAAAAATAAAATTTAAAATCTATTGATAAATGAAAATCAGTAATTCCAACATAGGATATATCTTCAGCATGATGAAAAATATCTTCTAAAATCCTACAGCAAACATCATAATTAATGGTGAAACCTTAAGATCATTTTCTTTAAGCTTCTGTATATTGCCAGTACTTTTTTTGGTGGTGGTCAGTGCAATAAATGAATGCAGTGACATTTTATTTTCTTGTCCTCCAAAATCACTGTGGATGGTGACTGCAGCCATGAAATTAAAAGATGCTTGCTCCTTGGAAGGAAAGCTATACAACACCTAAAAAAGCAGAGACACCACTCTGCCAACAAAGGTCCGTATAGTCAAAGCTATGATTTTTCCACTAGTCATGTACAGATGTGGGAGTTGAACCATAAAGAAGGCTGAGGACAAAGAATTGATGCTTTCAAATTGTGGTGCTGGAGAAGACTTGAGAGTCCCTTGGACTGCAGGGAGATGAAACCAGTCAGTCCTAAAGAAAGTCAACCTTGAATATTCATTGGACGGACTGATGCTGAAGCTCCCCAATACTTTGGCCATCTGATATGAAGAGCCAGCTCATTGGAAAACCTTCAGATGCTGGGGAAGATTGAAGGCAAAAGGAGAAGGGGAGCAGAGGGTGAGAGGCATCACAGACTCGATGGACGTGAATTTGAGCAAACTCCGAGATAGTGAAGGACAGAGGAGCCTGGTGCACTACAGGCCATGGGATCACAAAGAGTCAGAGATGACTTAGCAACTGAACAACAATGTGACAAGAGAAAAAAAGTTCATCAATTATAAAAATAAATTGCTTTCCAAAAGTAATTTGAAAGTAAAACACAAAATCACACCAGGAAGTAATTTTTCAAATTATATTGAAATACAGAAAAGAAGACCTAGAGAAATGGAGAAAATCAGAGAGACATACACCATTTTCGTGTATGAGAAGATGAAAATGTTTATTCCCAAATTAATCAATTTAAAATTACAATCCAAATCCCCATAGGGCTTTCTGGGGAACTTGGCAAGCTAACTCTGAAATTCACATAAAGAGGAAAGGGTCCAGGAGAACCATGACAATTTTGAATAAAAACAAAGTGAGAGTCCTTACCCTTTGAGATGATACTGTGGTGGTTGGATGGAATGCATTTATCACTGGAGTATGCAAACTGATAGAACTGAATAAAGTATCAAAACATAGGACATTATATGTATGGAAGCTTAGTATATGATATAGCATGCTGGATCAAAAGGAAACACTTAATAATGGATGTTACAACAACTGACTATTAATGTGAGATAACCTGTTTTGCACTTGGCATAAATGTTAAAACTAAAACTTCTAGAAGAAACTATTGGAGTATAGTTCTATAACCTTTGGTTGGGAAACAGTTTATTCAAAACAGAGAATACACAAAGTACAAACCATAAACGTAAAATGTATCAATTTTATTCCCTTAAAATAAGTGACTTCTAGAACCAGCCAGAATATTGTAATCCTACTGTAGCTTATTGCTCTTATTATAACTGAAAACTAGATAGAGTACAGAAAGCGATTGCATGAGGATTCTGAAAAGTAACCGTTAGAAGAGGGGTTGGAAGGAAAGTATTTAAAACTTGAATACTAACCCCAAAAGGGAGTGAGAGGCATTAGTTTGTTGTGGGCTTTTTCTCTCTCTTTGTAGAACTGATAGCAGGTATAGACGCAGAAAGTTTGCTAGCCAGAACACTAGGAGAGGGGCCCCTACAGACTTCATGGGGCTTCCCTGGTTGATTTGTTTTTTCCCCTTAACTCTGCCCAAGGTTCGCACCAGTCACAGCAGCTATAGTAACAACTAAAACCCCAAGAGAAACCCCATGTCCTAACTAGTGGAATTTAGGGGGAGATATGGTGATGCATGGGGGAAATTCCCATTGTTTTTGTTTTTGTTTTTTTCCTCTTTGTTCTTAGTCACTCAGAACTCACAGCAAATCAGGAGACTAAAAACTGAGGAAGATTTATCTTTCTAGCCAGCAGAGGAACTGGGAAGAGGGAACCAGATTATCCAGAGAATGAGAAGGAAGCCTTGGAGAGCAAAGAGGTAGAGAAAGGAGGGAACTAATTCTGGCTTAGCCCTGAGCTATGTGTGCACGCAACAGGCCTGCAGAAACACGGCAAAGGTGTTAGGACCACAGTACGTTATAAACACCCCCCAGGTGCCTGAGCAGAGTATGCTTTGGGCAAGTCTGCATGACGTAAGCAAAGGTCTTGACAACTGAACCAGCGCATGGAAGTAACACGCAGACAAAGAGGCAATACATGCAGCCTGAACCACACTGAGCAGGTGTCCTGATAAGCAACAGAACTCAACGTTTCCCACAGATTTTTAAGCACCCAGAGTCTCAATATTATATTCAAAATGTCCAGGATATAATTTTTTAATTACAATATGAAGAACCAGGGAAACATGATTATTTCTGAAAGGGGAATACAGGAGATCCAAACCCTAACAGTAGTCAGATGACAATCAAAGATTTTAAATCAATAATGTAACCATGTTCCATGAGATAAAGGTAAACATCCCTGAAATGAGTGAAAAGATAGAACTTAGCAGAGAAATAGAAACTATGAAAAAGAACCAAGTGAAAATTTTAGAACTGAAGAAATACATCTTAAATTTTTGAAGAAATTTTTCAGTTTGTGGGCCAATATAAGAATGAAGGAAAGGCAGTAAACTTCAAGAGGATTCAGTAGAAACTACCTAATCTGAAGAATTGAGAAAAAAAGATTGAAAACTTATGCAAAAGCTTTAGGGACCTGTGGGGACAATTTCAAAAGATGTAAAATTCATGTAACTTAAGTACCAGATGAAGAGGAAAAGATGTTACAGAAAAAACATTTGAAGAAATAATTGCAAAAAATCTGGTGAAGGACATAAATTTACAGATTTGAGAAGCATAGCAAACACTGAACAAGATAAAAACAAGCAAAACACAAAGCCTACTCATATCAAATTGCTTGAAACCAAAGGTTGAAAGCTTTGTTCCTTTTATAAGGGAACAACAATTTGAATGACTGTGGATTTCTCTGCAGAAATTATCAAAGCCAAAGACTGTATCAAAACCTTTAAATGCTGAAATAACTGTAAAATTCAGAATTTTATATCCAGCAGAAACATCTTTTCAGAAATGAGGGCAAACAGAGCCCCAGCGAAGACAGAGAATTCATTACCTGCAGACATGCAATAAAAGAAATGCTAAAGGAAGTTCTTTAGATAAAAATGGCACTAGGATGAATCTTCAAATATCATGAATGAAAGTGTACAGAAATGGTAGATAATCTGATATAAACCATTTTACCAATATCAGGAGCAAAAGAGAGGATATCATTATAGACCCTCCTTAAAACAGTGGACCTTTCTGTGCCCAAATCAAATGTCTCAAATGAAATGACAAATTCCTTAAAAGCCTCAAGCTGCCCAAACACATCTAAGAAGAAATATGTAATCTGTATGACTATATATTTGTGAAATGAATTCACAGTTTAAAACCTTCTTACAAAGAAATCTCCTAAATGGATATGCAGACAAATTATATCAAATATTTAAAGAAGAAATGATGCTGATTCTTCTCAGTCTCTTCAGGAAGTAAAAGAAGAGGAACACTTCTAAACTCTTAAGCATCACCCTGAAACCACCAAAGACATGGAAACTGCTGATCAGTATTCCCCTTATGATGTTTTGCTTGATAATAGGAAATACATATATTTGGTGTTCATCCTCATTTCTGGCACAGAGCTCACAAAACCCTTGGAATTTCCTGAATGATAAGAGCAATGAGAGCATCTTATGTTAACAATATTTAGTCTCCTGTCCTCAGTCCCTGAAAATGTTTCAGAGCCTTTGTAAACCTGAAGTGGGTATGTTGTTATTAATAACAAGCTCCTTTCAACCGCAAGTGAGTTTATGTTAATGAGGTGACTTCTGGAAATCCATTGAATATGGAGGCTTATTACCAGGGTAGCCGGTAATCTTGTAAGTAAACTGATGTTCTAAGTCCTGTAAGCCACTTACTTTATTAAACTTTTAAATTTAAACTATTAAACACTCTATTAAACTAAATTAAAGGAATCTAAAATTTAATGCTTTTGAGCTGTGGTGTTGGAGAAGACTCTTGAGAGTCCCTTGGCCTGCAAGGAGATCAAACCAGTCAATCCTAGAGAAAATCAATCCTGAATATTCTTATTAGAAAGGCTTATGCTGAAGCTGAAGCTCTAATACTCTGGCCACCTGATGTGAAGAGCTAATTCATTGGAAAAGACCCTGATGCTAGGAAAGATTGAAGGCAGGAAGAGAATGGGACAACAGAGGACAAGATGGTTGAATGGCATCACTGACTCAATGGATAAGAGTTTGAGCAAGCTCCAGGAGATGAGCCTGGTGTGCTACAGTCCATGGGGTCACAAAGAGTCAGACACAACTGAGCAACTGAACAACAAGAATGAGACCTTTGGAAACTTAGACTTGTAGTGAGTCAGAATCACGTGCTTGTATTTGGCCTCTGAAGTGGAGGCCATTCCCCTGGGAGTAAGCCCTCAACCTTTGGAATCTGATGCTGTCTCTGGATAGCTGGAATCATCACTGGATTGAATTATAGGACACCTAACTGATATTTGAGGATTGCTGTTGTAGTGGGGGTATGCGGAGGGTAGACCCCCATGTTGGAATTGGTATCATAATTGTTACTCCAGAAAATAGATAACAAAAATCCCTAACAAAGTATTGCCAGTCTAAATCAGCAATATATTACAAAGTATAATACACTGAAAAACCACAACCAAGTGTGGTGTATGCCAGGAATGCAAGGCTGATTCACATTTGAAAAATCAATATAATTCAGTATGTAAAGAAAAAATACTACATGATTATCTCAGTTTGTTAAAAGAATCAACACCCATTCATGATGAAAATATCAGAAAAAAAGAGTGGAACTTCTATAACCTGATAAAGGATGTCTACCGAAATGTACAGCTGACACCATACTGAATGCTTTTTCCCCTCAAAATTAGCAACAAGATAACTGCCACTGAACAACATACTGGAAGTTGTAGACGGTGAAATGTGGCAAAAAAAGCTATTTTTACAGATGACATAATTATCTATGTAAAAAATTAACATGAAAATACCCTCAAAATCCTGGAGTAAAGAAGTCAGTTTAACAAGGTTGGATAAAAGGCTGATAGATAAATGTCAGTTGTATTTTTTAATATGTAGTTGATGCTTGAATAAAATGTGTTTGAACTGCACTGATCCATTTGCACCCAGATTTTTTTTTCAAGGATAAATACCTATTACTATACCATCAATGGTTGGTTGAATCCACAAATGTAGAACCAAGGGTACTGTGGGATGACCATGAAGTTATACATGGATTTTTGACTGCAAGGAGGGTCCCTGCCTCTACATCCCATGTCGATCAAGGGTCAGTTGTATTATCTGATTCAATATTTGAAGAATGAGCAATTGGAGTTCAAAATTAAGAAAGCAGCAATACCATTTAAAGTAGCCCTTGCCTCCCCCACCCCCCCAAAATAAACACAGCATCTATAAACTGCAGAACCTTGATAAAAAAAAACACAAAGACCTGAATAAATGGAAATATATACTTGTGTTTTCATTCCAATCCCAAAGGCAATCGAAAAGAATGTTCAAACCACCATACAATTACACTCATTTCTCATGCTAGCAAAATGATGCTCAAAATCCTTCAAGCTAGGCTTCAGCAGTCCATGAACTGGGAACATCCATGTGTGCAAGCTGGATTTAGAAAAGGCAGAGGAACCAGAGGTCAAATTGCCAGCATCCATTGGATCATAGAAAAAGCAAGGGAATTCTAACAAAACATCTGCTTCATTGACTACACTAAAGACTGTGTGGATCACAACAGACTGGAAAGTTCTTCAAGAGATGGGAATACCAGACCCCCTTACCTGACCCCTGAGAAACCTGATTGCAGGACAAGAAGCAGCGCTTAGAACCAAACGTGGAACAACAGACGTTCCAAACTGGAAACAGAGTACTTCAACGCTGTATATTGTCACCCTGTCTGTTTAACTCCTATGGAGAGTGCATCGTGCAGAATCCTGGACTGAATGAGTTATAAGCTGAAATTAAGATTGCTGGGAGAATTATCAACAACCTCAGATATGCAGATGATAGTACTGTAATGGTAGAAAGTGAAGGGGAACTAAAGAGCCTCTTGATGAGGGTGAGAGAGGACAGTGAAAAAGCTGGTTTAAAATCTAACATTCAAAATACTAAGATCATGACATCCAGTCCCATCACTTCATGGTAAATAGACGGGGAAGAAGTGGAAACAGTGGTACTTTATTTTCTTGGACTCCAGAATCACTGTGGATGGTGACTGAAGCCATGAAATTAAAAGACAGTTGCTCCTTGGAAGAAAAGTATGACAAACCTAAAGAGTATATTAAAAAGCAGAGACGTCACTTTGCCTACACAGGTCTGCATAGTCGAAACTATGGTTTTTCCAGTAGTCCTGTACAGATGTGAGAGTTGAACCATAAAGAAGGCTGAATGATGATGAATTGATGGTTTTGAACTGTGGTGCTGCAGAACACTCTTAAAAATCCCTTGAACAGCAAGGAGATCGAGTAAATCCTAAAGGAAATCATCCCTGAATATCTATTGGAAGGACTGATGCTGAAGCTTCAATACTTTGGCCACCTGATGTGAAGAGCTGACTCATTGGAAAAGACTGATGCTGGGAACGATTGAGGGCAGGAGGAGAATGGGGAGACAGAGGATAAGATGGTTGGATGACGTCATTGCCTAAATGGACATGAGTTTGAGCAAACTGTCGGAAATAGGAAAGGACAGGAAAGTCTGGTCTACTGCAGCTCAGGGGGTTGCAGAGTCGAACACAACTTAGCAACCAAACAACAGCAATACTGTGTATACCTATTGAGGTGGAGTCAGTAGTGTTAACAGAAGTTCTTCTGAAATAGATCTGTATAAACAGGCACCCCTGCTATGTTTTTTTAAATGTAGACAAACTGTTTTTAGAGTATAACGAAAATGCGAGGAATTATAAGAGCCAAAACAGTGTTCAAAAAATACAAATACTACCTGATTTCAGATCTTAAGTAACCAAGACAGTGTGGCACTGACAAATGACAGACACACAGATCAGTGGAACAGAGCAGAACTCAGAAAAGGATCCACACAAATATGATTTGTTTTTTTCTTTAGAAATACGGTGTCAATTCAGTGGATAGTCTTGTCTTCAACAAATGGTGCTAAGAACATCCAGATACCCATATTAAAAAAAAAAGAATTTTAACCTATACCTGTATTTTTACCTTATATTAAAAATTAACCTAAACTGGATTATAAACACAAGTATAATACTGTAAAACTTTTAGAAGAAAACATAGGTGAAAACTTTGGGTTAGGGAAAGAGTTCTTAGATAAGACATCAAAGAAGAATCTATTTCAAAAAAAACTATAAATTGAACTTCATTAAAATTAAAGCTTTTCCTTTTCACTGTTGAATAAAAAGAAAAGCCACTAAAAGAAAATATTTGTAAATCACTTGTCAAAAGATTTCTTTAATCCAGAACTCAAAACTCAACTATAAGAAAAGTACCTAATTTAAAAATTAAAAAAAAAAGAATTTTAACCTATACCTGTATTTTTACCTTATATTAAAAATTAACCTAAACTGGATTATAAACACAAGTATAATACTGTAAAACTTTTAGAAGAAAACATAGGTGAAAACTTTGGGTTAGGGAAAGAGTTCTTAGATAAGACATCAAAGAAGAATCTATTTCAAAAAAAAGTATAAATTGAACTTCATTAAAATTAAAGCTTTTCCTTTTCACTGTTGAATAAAAAGAAAAGCCACTAAAAGAAAATATTTGTAAATCACTTGTCAAAAGATTTCTTTAATCCAGAACTCAAAACTCAACTATAAGAAAAGTACCTAATTTAAAAATGAGTAAGAGATTTTGAACAGGCACTAGAGAATATTTCGACATTTCAAAACTGCAAATTAAAACCACAGTGGAATAGCTCTCTACCTCTATTACAATAATTAATATTTTAAAACAGACAATACCAGGTGCTGGGAGCTATATAGAGCAATTGGGAATGTAGTAAGACTCCTGGTAGGAATACAGAATGATATAGCCATTTTGGAAAACAGCTTGGTGGTTTCCTATAAAGTTACCATGTGAGTGAGCAGTCTCCTGGCAGGGTAGCCAGGAGAAAGAAAAACATGTTTACACACAAAAAACTTGAAGGTAAATGTTTACAGTAGCTTTATCCATAATAGACAAAAACTGGAAACAATCCAAATACTCTTCAGTTGTTAATAAACTATATACATCTGTGCAGTGAAATCTATTCAGGAGTAATGAGATACAAACTATTGGGGATGCAGATGCATGGAAGAATCTCACATGCGTTGTGCTAACTGAAAGAATCCTGACTCAGAATATACTATTTCATTTATATGAAGTTATAAATAACATTTATGGGAAAGGTGGAACTACAGAACAGCCAAAGATTGGTTGCCAGGAGTTAAAGCTGAAGATGGATTTGGACTGCTGAGGACCTGGACAGGATTTTCGCGGGTGGAGGGTGATGGAACTGTGCTTGATTATGGTGTCTGTCACTTGACCCCGTGCATTTGTCAGAGAATTTTATTTTTTATTACTTGAGATGTGATTGAATGTCTTGATGTGACCAAGTATCTACAAGGATTGAAGAATGGAAATGCTCTCAACTTTGGAAAGCCATTGGGCGTACCCTGGTAAAGATGAAAATGGTCGTGTCTTATGACACAGCAACCACGCTTCTAGATGTGTACCCAGATGCTCATTGTGTGGGAGCGTAATCAGAATGCAAGAATGTTTACAGCAATATTTAATATTTTTAAAAGTGGAAGCAAGCTAAGTGTCCAAAAGGAAAATGGATAAGTAGTGACTTATTTCTACAACTAATACAAGATTTTAAAATACACAAATAAAAACATACAAAAATACTATATGTTTTTATAGATACATAAATTTAAAAGTCTAAAAATGTACATAGTAATTATACAAATTATACTAAAAACAGGGACTGTTGGAAAGATAGTAGGAACATAGATGGCTTTAGTTGTGTAGTTGACCCTTGGATGACATAGAGGCTAGGGTCACTGACCACGCGCAGTTGAAATTCTGAGTATAACTTTATAGTCAACCCTTGGTATCTAAGGTTCCACATCCTCAGATTCAACCAGCTACAGACTGTGTAGTACCATGAAAGAAAGTGAAAGTGTTAGTCCCTCAGTCATGTTCAGCTCTTTGCAACCCAATGGTCTGTAGCCTGCCAGTCTCCTCTGTCCATGGGATTCTCCAGACAAGAATACTGGAGTGGGTTGCCATTCCCTTCTCCAGGGGATCTTCCCGAACCAGGGATCGAACACAGGTCTCCCACATTTCAGGCAGATTCTTTACCATCTGAGCCACCAGGGAAGCATAGTGTAATACTATAGTATGTGATTATTGAATAAAATCCACATAAATGGACCTGCGTATTTCAGACCCATGTTCAAGGGTCAACTGTACACAGAATTGAACTGTACAAGTCCACATATATAGGTTTTATTCAGTAAGTATTCAGTAAATATTATACAATCTGCAATTGGCTGTGTCTATAGGCACAGAACCACAAGTACAAAGGCTGCATGGTAGGACCTGCGCACCTGCAGATTTTGGTATCCAGAGCAGGACCTTCTAGAACCAATTACTCATCGCTACTGAGGGATGACTGTGCAGAGGTGAGGTGGGGTTTGTGAGTTTTGAGGGTTTTTTTTTAATATTTAATAATTATTTAAATACTTAAGTGAAATTAATACTTTCAATGTGGCTCTTTTATAAAATACCTCATGAAGAAATGATTTTATATGCATAAGTTTTTTAGGAATGTAGCCTAGAATGTTAAATATTGAAGAAGGTTACTTTTAATATCTAAAAGTAAATTGATTTTTTAAAGTTAACATAAACACTTGACATGGAAATTGGATCAAAATTTTTTAAATGGGTTCAGCTAAAAGAATAAACAGATGATTTCATTTGAGGAATTTAAAAGAGAAAATGTTAAAGACCACAATAACCCTTGAATACTCAAAATGGCAAAATGGGGTGAACTGGTTTATGGGTGATGTTCAAGAAAAATTCACTTACATATAAAAGTTGTTGGTATTTGCATTTAAGTAGTGTTTTAATCTGTTTTATCAGTGGCATTTCCATAAAAATAACAGCTTTCTGAGGATCTCATTGCATTTCTTTTGCAGTCTTTGGGGCCTCTAATAAAAAACGTCCTTTTCCCCAGTGGAGCTATGAACCGGTTCAGACAGTGGAGCTTCAGAATAGCCCCTTATTATAATAAAGGCTAGGAAGCAGCTTATAGTGAGAGAATCAGTCTAGACCTGCTAATTCCCTACTCACCAGGTTCACCTCCTACTTAAGCCTAGACTGGAGCATCCCATCCAAGGAAAGGTCATCCACAGAAGAGACCCACGTACCCAGGTCACTGTTATTCTCATTCACTGGTCCAGGGAAGGAGGAAAGGAAAAGGGAACAGATACCATCCCCGATCCAGGTGACTCTCTCCACTTCCCTGGGAGAGCATAGGAGTGGGTAAGAGGCCAGGAGTGTTTAATTAAAGATCTTCTGCAGTCTGGGTGAGAGGAGAGTAGTTTGTGCCCCAATCCACCCATTTCAATTTGTTAGCCTCATAATGTTAGAAATATTTTCTGAAGATTAGTTGAATTAAACTATTAATGTCAATATTTAACTGTATTCACAATAGAAAAGAATGTTATTTTTGTCATATGACTTACCTTAAAACTTTGATTTTTAAAAGTTACCTATTTAAGGCACATTTACTATGGCCTTACACAAGTATGATGTTTCTTTGGATTTAAAAAAACAGTAGAGAATAAATACTTCAGACTATTTGATGGTCTTCCTGATATTCAGCTCTATCAAAACTAGGTTTTACAAACCTACTCACTTTTTCATTTATTGCTTTTTCTGAGTAAGAATTATACTGGATAGCACATTGACACTCTAATTGGAAGACCATACAGTCTAATAGAGAAGACAAATAAAGTGAATATTAGTGATACTCACCACCAGACAACCATGGGCAGAATATTCTGGTTATATAAATGATGGAGAAAGTAATGAAAACAGATTGTCTATTTTAAATAAACATATTACTTCTGTGTTAAAATATATTTATGAGCTTTTGTGAAGTTTTGAAATGGAAGTACATTACCAGTAATTTTGCTCATGAAAGTGGCAAATTGGTCATTTCAAATAAGCCAGAGTTACTGGTCAAATTTAACTCTGAGATATATTTCTCAGTTTTTGTTCTTTTATGTCATCAAGGTATTTTAGGGGGGAAATTTTTTTGTTTTATGAAGCCCTTTAAATTACAGGGTGGGTGTGGCATCATACTGCTACCTCAGAGATAGCAGTCAGCAAGGTGAATACCCACTAGACATCTCCAGTGTCACTCAAAGAAATCTTTATTCTTCATTCGTTAAAATTTTACTTTAATTGTAGAGTCACATATGAGCAACTGTATCCAAAAATGAACCATGTATGTGAAGAGTGTGTGTATGTGTGTGTGCATGCATGTACACACACAAAAGGCATCCGAGGGAATGTGAAGAACATACATTTTAATAAGATTCAGACCAACTTAGGTTCACATCCTTGCTCTTAAGTAACTTTGGGCAAGTTCCTTAGTCCCAGTGAGCCTTAATTTCTTCCCAGCCCATAAAGAATAGTACCTGTTTCACTCTGTTCTTTTGGAGATTTTGCTCAAAGTGTTTCTAAGCCTTAAGTCTAGTGGAACTCTTCAAATAAAAATGGGTCAAGCACATTTTAAAAAGACTGAGTGCTGGGTAACAGACTGCCTATGACATTTGAGGAAAAGGGATACTAAGCAATAGAATACTAGTGCTTATTTTGAAACTCCAGTTTAAATCTTGGTGACTGAAAAGTTAGAAATTGTTCATTTATGGAGTGAAATCATAAAACCACTTGTGTGTGTAACAGTAAGATAGTGGGTAAATAAATGACATCATAGGAATGATTACAGTTATGAAGCGATAGGTAAATTCTGTTGTGTTAAGCAAAAGCAGCGTGTGTGTATCTTAAAATTAAGCTTAGGTTTTAAAAATGTGGGAAAAAACTGAAAAAAAGTTAATCATAGTAATAGAGTGAAAGAATTATGAATGTTTCTCTTGTTTTCCCAGTTTGTCAGTACCACGAGACTGTTTTTATAACAAGGGAAATATGTACGATAGTCATGCCTCTTGGAGCAGTAAGTTTCTCTTCATAGACAAAATGCAAGCTTTAGGTTCCTTAACACTTGGTTCCATTATTAAGACAATCAAAGAAACAGAACATTAGTCTTAATTCTTTTACCTTCTTAGGCATTAGCCTTTTATCTATTGTTTTTTCTGTCAGCTGTTATAATTCAGTTCAGTCTGTGTTACATATTGATTGGATAATAGAACTAGAAAATTAAAATTAATGTCTTTAAAAGCACTGTTTTTCTTTGTTTTAATGTTACAGATTTATTTGAGGTTCCTAGATTATCAAATGGAGCACTCAAATGAATGCAAGAGAAACTTCGTTGCAGTCTACGATGGAAGCAGTTCCATTGAAAATCTGAAGGCCAAATTTTGCAGCACTGTGGCCAATGATGTAATGCTTAAGACAGGAGTTGGGGTGATACGCATGTGGGCAGATGAAGGTAGTCGGCTAAGCAGGTTCAGAATGCTCTTCACTTCCTTCGTGGAGCGTAAGTAAATAATTTCTATAGCAGTGAGATCTTTCATATAATCATTTACTCAAAATATGATTATTGAGCATTTCCTTTTGACAAAGACTGCTAGTCACAGAATGTGGAAGTAAGTAGGTCTTAGTATGTAAAGAATTGACTGTCATGGGTGGAAAAAAGGCATAGTAATGCATAAATTGCAACACTACCAGTTATAAAGATACATGGTAGGGAGTGCAAAAAGTGGAGACTTCTCTCAGGATTTTCAAAAGTAAAAGTAATTAGCAGTAGTATGAATTCATCTTGGTAAATAATTGTGAATCCACCAAACCCTGCTCCCCAAAGATTTAGATAAACTGTTTTCTAAAGTAATTTTAAGTCTATAAAAAGTTGTACAATAGTAGAGTTCTCCTGTGCCCTTCACTCAGATTCACCTAATGTTAACATCTTACAAGACCATGGTAAAGCTGAATGTTAACACTGATGCAGCATTATTAACCAGTATATAGACCTTACTCAAAACCCACTCATTTTCTCATTAATGTCCTTTTCTGATCCAGAATCGCAGATTGCTTTTGTCACGCCTCCTTTAGTTTGCTCTGTTTGTGGCACTTTGTCGGTGTTTAATGACCTGGATGCGTTTGAAGAGCGCTGGCTAGCTACTTAGTAGAATGTCCATCGGTTTAGGGTTCTCTGATGTTCTCTCTCTCATGAACTGAGGTTATGCATGTCTGTCAAGAATACAATAGAAATCACATTCCACCTTTCTCAGTACATAATGTGGGTTTGCCTCACACTAACTTGGATCACTTTCTTAAGGTACTATCTGCCACATTTCTACACTGTAAACTTAACGATTTTTCTTTTCAGATTAATAACTGAGAGTATGCAAATACCCTTTTGCTCACTAACATTAGCATCCATTAGTGGTTTCTGCCTGTAATAACTATTACTATAGTATTTACTTCAAGGTGGTTTTCTGTTTGCGTCTTTCTTTCTGCGTTCGTTAATTACAGTTTTGTGAGGAAGAGCTGGTCTTTCCTCCTCATTTGTGTATTCTATTTGTGTCACTGTGAGCTCGTGGATATTTATTTTACTCTATAATATATACATAATTCTATAATAGCATTTACTTTGGTGCTAAACGTCCCAGCTTTGGCCATTGAGAGCTCCTTCAGGTTGCATCCTGTACTCTTTGGGTAAACCTGTTATTTTTTAATCGCTTCCTTTTCTGATACAGAAAGTAAGAATGAACCAGGCTCAACATTTGTTTTCTCTTTTAAGCCTTAGAATCAACCATGTTTCCAAAACACCCTTTCCTTCTCTTCCAGTGAGAAATCTGACTCTGATTATCTACAGTATATTTATTTGTTCAATTCTAGAATATACATTAGGCTTCCCTGGTGGCTCAGACAATAAAGAATCCGCCTGCGATGCAGGAGACTCAGCATCGATTCTTCAGTACTCAACCTACTTTGTGGTCCAGCTCTCAAATCTGTACATGACTACTGGAAGGACCGTGGCTTGTTGGCTTTGTCAGCAAAGTGATGTCTTTGCTTTTTAATATGCTGTCTCGGTTTGTTATAGCCAAGAAGCAAGTGTCTTCTAATTTCATGTCTGCAGTGACCATCTGCAATGATTTTGGAGCCCAAGAACAGAAAATCTGTCACTGCTTCCACTTTTCCCTTCTATTTGCCATGAAGTAATGGGACCAGATGCTGTGATCTTAGTTTTTCAGTGTTGAGTTTTCAGCCAGATTTTTCACTCTCCTCCTTCACCTTCATCAAGAGGCTCTTTAGTTAATTCCTCTTTGCTTTCTGCCATTTGAGTGGTACTAATCTGAAGTTGTTGATATTTCTCCTAGCAATCTTGATGAGTAGCTGGATGCTACTCATCCAGCCTGGCATTTTGCATGATGTACTCTGCATATAAGTTAAATAAACAGGGTGACAGTATACAGACTTGTCGTTCTCTTTTCCCAGTTTGGAACCAGTCTGTTGTTCCATGTCCAGTTCTAACTGTTGCTCCCTGACCCTCATACAGGTTTCTCAGGAGACAGGTTAGATGGTCTGGTGTTCCTATCTCTTGAAGAATTTTCCAGTTTGTTTGTGATCCACACTGGCAAAGGCTTTCACATAGTCAATGAAATAGAAGTAGATGCATTTCTAGAGTTCCCTTGCTTTCTCTATGATGCAGTGAAGGTTGGCAATTTGATCTCTGGTTCCTCTGCCTTGTCTAAATCCAGCTTGTGTATCTGGAGGTTCTCGATTCAAGTACTAGTGAAGCCTAGCTTGAAGGATTTTGAGCATAACCTTACTAGCCCCTGGTGGCTAGAGGTTAAAGCATCTGCCTGCAATGCAGGAGACCTGGGTTCAATCCCTGGGTCGGGAAGATCCTTTGGAGAAGGAAATGGCAACCCACTCCACTATTCTTGCCTGTAGAATCCCATGTACGGAGGAGCCTGGCCAGCTACAGTCCACAGGGTCACAAAGAGTCGGACACGACTGAGCAACTTCACTTCACTTACTAGCTTGGGAAGTGGGTGTAATTGTCAGGTAATCTGAACATTCTTTAGCCCTGCCCTTTGGAACTGGAATGAAAACTGACCTTTTCCAGTCCTGTGGCCACTGTGGGATTTTGCCAAATACCCTTCTATAATGGTTGTATATATTTTTAAATTTTGGTAAAATATACCCTAAGCCATTTTTAAGTGTCCAGTTCAGTGGCATTAAGCACAATCACAACATCATACAACCATCACCACTATCCACTTGCAGAACTTATGTAACATCCCAAATTAAAACTCTATACCCATTAAATAATAACTTCCATTCCCTATTCCCCCAACCCCAGGAAACCTCTCTCTTACTTTCTGTCTCCATGAATTTCCCTGTTCTAGATACCTCATATAAATGGAATATTTGTCCTTATGTTTCTAAGAATTTCAGTCCTTTTTATGGCTGAGTAATTTTCCATTTTACATATACATTTTTGTTTATCGTTTCCTCTATTGTTGAACACTTGAGTTGTTTCTGCTTTTGGCTATTATGAATAAAGCCACTATGGATACTGGCATAGAGTTATCTCTTTGAATCTCTGATTTCAGTTTTTGCATATAGGTATTCAGTTTTTGCTTCTAGGTATATACTATACCTAGAAGTGGAATTGCACAGGAAACCTCTATCTTACTTTCTGTCTCCATGAATTTCCCTGTTCTAGATACCTCATATAAATGGAATATTTGTCCTTATGTTTCTAAGAATTTCAGTCCTTTTTATGGCTGAGTAATTTTCCATTTTACATATACATTTTTGTTTATCGTTTCCTCTATTGTTGAACACTTGAGTTGTTTCTGCTTTTGGCTATTATGAATAAAGCCACTATGGATACTGGCATAGAGTTATCTCTTTGAATCTCTGATTTCAGTTTTTGCATATAGGTATTCAGTTTTTGCTTCTAGGTATATACTATACCTAGAAGTGGAATTGCTGGATCATATAAATATTATTTTTAAATTTTTTATTTTTCACTGGAGTATAGCCAGTTAACAATGTTGTAATAGTTTTAGGTGGACAGCAAAGGAATTCAGCCATACATATACATGTTTCCATTCTCCCCCAAACTTCCCTCCCATCTAGACTGCCACGTAACCTGGAACAGAATTCCTTGTGCTATCCAGTAGGTCCTTGTTGGTTATCCTCCTTAAATACAACATTGTGTACATGTTGATTCCAAACTCCCTAACTAAATATGGATATTCTATATCGAATATTAAACTTTAATATCAGAATATTAAAATTTAAAATCTATTTAAATTTTTGAAGACCACCAGCTGTTTTCACAGCAGCTGTTCCATTTTACATTCCCTCCAGCAATGCGATAGGGTTAGTCCCCATCCTCACCAAAACCTTTTTTTTCTAACAGTAGCCATCCTAATGGCTACATGAAGTGTAATTTTTTTTCATTTGTGATTCTGATTTGTATTTTCCCTAACGATGAGTGATGTCAAGTATCTTTTCTGCTTCTTGGCCATTTGTATGCCTTCTTCAGTGAATACCTCATTTTACTGCACTTCACAGACACTGCATTTCTTTTTTGCACATTGAAGTCTTGTGGCTACTCTGCCTTGGGCAGTTGGTCGCCATTTTTTCAACATTTGCTCATTTCATGTTTCTGTGTTACATTTTAATAATTATCAGAACATTACAAACATTTTCATTATTGTATGTATTATGGTGATCTGTGATCAGTGATCTTTAATGTTATTATCACAAAAAAATTATGACTTTCTGAAAGCTCAGATGGCAGTTAGCATTTTTTAGCAGTAAATTATTTTTAAATTAAGGTATGTGCATTATTTTCTTAGACATAATACTATTATGTACTCAATACATTAAAGCATAGTATAAGCATACCTTTTATATGCAGTGGAAAACCAAAAACTTTGTATGACTCGGTTTACTACAATACTTGCTTTATTGCAGTGGTCTGAAAATGTGGCGTGCTTGTATTTAGTCCTTCACTCATTTTCTGACTTGAAAATGAAAGTGTTAGCCACTCAGTTCATGCCTGACTCTTTGCGACCCCATGGGCTGTAGCCCCACCATGCTCCTCTGTGCATGGAATTCTCCAGGCAAGAGTACTGGAGTGGGTAGCTATTCCCTTCTCCAGGAGATTTTCCCCAACCCAGGGATCAAACCCAAGTTTGAGCCACCTGGTAGGTTCTTTTGGTTTTTGGTTAAGTTGTAAAAGTTTTTTATATATTCTGGATATTAATCTCTCATCAGGTATATGATTAGCAAGCATTTTTTTCCCATGCTGTGCATTATCTTTTCATGGTCCTGATAGTGTACTTTGAGAAAACAAAAATTTTATGTTATCTAGTTTGTCTGTTTTTTCCTTTTTGTCTGTACTTTCAGTCATAATCAAGAAATCATTGCCAAAGACAACATTATGAAGTTTTTCCTCTATTTTTAAAAATATTTGATAGCAAGTTTTTATTAATTTCTAGTATTACATGTCTTGTGTATACTTGGTTATATTTTTATTTTTGTGTACACTGCAGCATCGTTGCCACCAAAAGTTTCTTTCCCACCTGTCACTGTACAGTCGGCCCCTTTTACGCGTTTGTCCTCCCCACCCCCCGTAACCACTGCCCTGTTTTCTGTAACTGTATGTTTGGTTTGGTCTGTTGTTTGTTTTTTTAAATAATCCACATGAATGAAATCCTATGGTGTTTGTCTTTTTCCATCTGATTTATGTCATTTAGTTCAGTACCCTTTGGGTCTATCCATGTTGTTGCAAATGACAAGATTTCATCTTTCCTTACAATTGAGTGCTAGTCCATCTTATATATGCCTGTATACCACATGTTCATCCATTCATGCATCAGTGGGGCTTTGGTTCTTTCAATGTCTTGGCTATGGTAAATAATGCTGAGATGAACACAGGGGCATAAATCTTTTTAAATTCGTGTTTTCTTATTCTTTGGATAAATACCCAGAAGTGGAATAGCTGGATCATGTGGAAGTTCTGGTTCTTAATTTTTTGAAGAGTCTCCATACTGCTTTCCATAATGTCTGCAACAACTTACGTTTCCACCAAAACTGTATGAAGGTTCCTTTTTTTCACATCCTCTCTAACACTTGTTATCTCTTATCTTTTTGATATTAGCCATTCTGACTGGTGTGAGGTAGTACCTCACTATTGTTTTGATTTGCATTTCCCTACTAATTAGTAATGTTAAGCATTTTTCGTGTGCCTGTTGGCCGTTTGTGTGTCTTCTTTGGAACAATGTCTATTGAATACCTCTGCCCATTTTTTAAATCTAGTTATTTGTTTTTTGGTTGTTGAGTTGTATGTGTTATTTCTGTTATTTTATATATTAACCCTATATTGGATATACGATTTGCAGATATTTTCTCCTATTCAGTAGGTTGCATTTTCATTTCTTGAGGGCTTCCTTTCCTGTGCAAAAGCTTCTTAGTTTGATGTAGCCTCGCATTTTATTTTTGCTTTTAATTCTTTGCCTGAGGAGACATATTCAGAAAACTGTTTGCTAAGACCAAGACAAAGAGTGTACTGCTTGTTTTCATCAAGCAGTTTTATGGTTTCAGGTCTCGCATTCAAGTATCTGATCTATTTGGAGCTGACTTGTGTGTGTGGTGTTAAGGTAGTGATCTAGTTTCATTCTTTCTCATGTGGCTGTCCAGTTTTCCTTGTGCCATTTATTGAAAAGACTATCCTGTCTCCATTGTAAGTTCTTTGCTTCTTTGTTTTAAATTAGTTGTTCATATATGTGTGGGTTTATTTCTGGGCTCTCCGTTCTTTTCCATTAGTCTTTGTCTGTTTTCTGCCAATAACATACTATTTTGAATACTGTAGCTTAGTTAAGATAATTTGAAATCAGAGAGTGTGATAGCTCCAGTTTTGTCCATTTTTCTCAGGATTGCTTTGACTATTTGGGGTTTTTTATGTTTCTATATAAATTTTATTAGAGTTTTTTTGTTCTGTTTCTGAGAAAATGTCCTTGGAATTATGATAGGAATTGCACTGAATCTATAGTTTGCTTTAGGTAATTTGGACATTTTAATAATGTTAATTCTTCAGTCCATGAGCACAAAGTATATTTCCATTAATTTCTGTCTTCAGTTTCTTTCAACAATAATCTTACAGTTTTCAGTGTATGGGTCTCATACCTCCTGGGTAAGTTTATACTTAAGTGTTGTATTCTTTCTGTTGTGATTATAAATGGGAGTCTCTTAACTGCTTCTTTGTTAGTTCATTGTTAGTATATAGAAATGTACCATATTTTTTATATTGATCTTTTACCCTGCAACTACTATATTCTTTTTATTATTCCCAAAAGTTTTTTGGTGAATTTTTTAGAGTATTCTATGTATAAAATCTTGTCATCCACAAGTAGTTACAGTTTTACCTCTTGTTTTACAATTTAGGTACCTTTTAATTCTTTTTCTTGCATTATTTCTCTGGTTAGGACTCCCAATAATGTGTTGAATAAGAGTGGCAAGATTGGGCATTCTTGTCTTGTTCTGATCTTAAAGGAATAGCTTAAAGTTTTCATCACTTGAGTATTACATTAGATATAGGTTTGCCATATATGGCCTTTATTATATTTTTGGTACATTCCTCCTATACCAATTTTATTGAGAGTTTTTATCTTAAATGAATATTAAATCTTGTCAGATGCTTCTTCATCTGTTGAGACAGTCATGGTTTTTATCCTTCATTTTGTTCATGGGTGTATCATATTGATTAGTTCGTGGATGTTGAAACACCCTTGCATCCCTAGGGTAAATCCCACTTGATCATGTTGTATGACCTTTTTAATGTGTTGCTGTATGGTTTGCTAACATTTTATCGAGAACTTTTGCATCTGTGTTCATCAGAGATACTGGCCTATAATTTTCTTTTAAGTGTCTTCCCTGGTTTTGCTGTTGGTGTAATGGTGGCCTAATGGAATGAGTAGGAAGTATTCTCTCTTCCCGTTTGTTAGGAGAGATTGAGAAAGATAGGTATTAAATCTTGAATGATTGGTAGCATTCACATGTAAAGCATCTGGTCCTGGACTTTTGTTTTGGGGGGGAGTTTTTTATTATTTCAGCTGCTTTACTAGTGATCAGTCTGTTAAAATTTTCTGTTTCTTCATGGTTCAGTCTTGGAAGGTTGGATGATTCTAAAAATTTGTCCATTCTGGTTAAAATTTTCTGTTTCTTCATGGTTCAGTCTTGGAAGGTTGGATGATTCTAAAAATTTGTCCATTCTGGGTTGTCCGATTCATAGTCATATAGTTGTTCATAATATTCTCTTGTCATCATTTATATTTCTGTGGTATCCTTGTTGTTTCTCCTCTTTTATTTATCAGATCCTTCTCTCATTCTTTCTTAGACTAGCAAAAGTTTTGTCAGTTTTGTTTATCTTTTCAAAGGAGCATCTCTTAATTTCATCTGTCTTGTCTATTGTCTTTTTAGTCTCTATTTCACATATTTCTGCTTTGATTTTTATTAGTTCTTGCCTTCTACTGACTTTGGACTGCATTCTTCTGTTTATAGTTCCTTTAGATGTAAGGTTAGATTTGAGAGTTTTCATGTTTCTCAGGGTAGGCCTGTGTAACTGTGACTTTCCCTCCCAGTATTGCTTTTGCTGCATCCCCATAGATTTGGTATGTCATGTTTTCATTTGTCTTCATGTATTTAAATTTTTTTGTTTTGGGTGATCTAATTCTTACTCTGTGCATTTGTTTAGCCTTCACATATTTGTAGATTTTCTCAGCTTTCTTCTTGTAGTTGATATCTAATTTCACACTTTTGTGCTCAGAAAAGATACTTGATATAATGCCATTCTTAACTTTATTGACGTTTGTTTGTGTCCCAACATATGGTCTGTTCTTGACAATACTTCATGTGCACTTGAGACGAAAGTGTATTCTCTGTTTGGATAGAATGTTCTGTACAAATCTGTCCCATCCTTCTGGTTTAATGCGTCTATGTAAAGTGCATGTATATGAATAACTCTTATTATGTCTTCTTGATGAATTGTCCCCTTTATCATTATATAATGTCCATCTTTGTCTCTTGTTACCTGTTTTGGCTTGAAGCCTGTTTTTTCTGATGTGAGTTTGGCTACTTCTGCTTTTGATGGCTACCATTTGCTTGGAACATCATCTTCCATCCCTTCACTTTAAGCCTACTTGTCTGCAGAGCTGAAGTGAGTCTCCTGGAGGCAGCATATGTTGGGTCTTGCATTTTAATTCACCCAGCCACTCTGTGACTTGATTGGTGAATTCAGTCCATTTACATTTAGCATGAATATCGATAAACGAAAATGTAGTACTGCCATTTCATTTTCATTTTTTGTTTTCTGGTTGCTCTGTATGTCCATTGTGGTTTTTTCCTTATGTTTCTGTTTGGAGCTTTTCTGGGATATTTTTTCAGTTTCATCTTCTTATGTTTTGTTGTTACTGTAAAGTTTGTATAAAATGTCTCATAGTTAAAATATCCTGTTTTCTGTGGACAGCATCTTGTTTTTACTTGCCTATATAAGTTCTGACCTTTTCCTTCTCCCCTTTTAAGTTTTAGATGCCCAAATTCCTCAATTATTTCTTGTTACGAGTGTGTTATCAAATTGAAGTAGCTATAAATTTTTTCCCTTTAACCTTTTTTCTGTGATATGTTTAATATTCTGATGTTAGAGTTCCATTTTTCTCTGTTACCCTACTCAAAGTTTTGTATGCTTCTTCCTTCTCATTTCAGGTAGAAGAGGTCATTTCAACGTTTTTTTGTAAGGCAGTTATAGTGTTGATGAACTCTGTCAAGTGTAGTTTGTCTGGGGGAAGCCTTTATTTCTTCTTTATATTTGATTGATAATTTTGCTGAAAAGAATATTTTTGACTGGCAGTTTTTATCTTTCAGTATCATGTGTAGGATATGCCACTCCCTCCTGACCTGTAGAGTTTATTCTTAGAAACCTGCTAAATAGCTTACTTTGTAAGTTAACATATCCCCCCAACCCCCGCCTTTACCATCCCCGCCTTCACCTCCACCACGGCTGGCTGCCTTTAAAATTCTTTCTCTGCCACTGAGTTTCAACAGTTTTAATATAAGGGGTCTTGGAAAAGGTCTTCCTGCATGAGGTAATTAAATGTTCTCTTAGTTTCTTATATATCCAGTTCCTTCCCCAGTTTGGGGAAGTTCTCAGCTATTATTTCTTGAAATAAACTGTTTGTTCTTTTCTCCCTCTGTTTTCCGTCTGGTATACCCATTATCCTAATGTTGCCCTTCCTAGTAGACTTAGATAGTTCTCATAGAATTTCCTCATTTTTGGTCTTAGTTCCCTCCTTTTCTACCTGTATCATTTCTAGATTTCTATCTTCAAGCTTCCATATGGCCTGTACTTTCCAGTACTTTCTTCGTCTCATTTGTTAAGTTCTTCAGCTCCAGAATTTCTTTTCTAGAGTTTCAATCACTTTTATAAAGTATTACTTCTGTTCATTAAGTTTATTCCTGAACACATTGAACTGCCTTTGAGTTTTCTTGTAGCTGGTTGAGTTTCTGTCTGATGGTTCATTTGAACGGTCTATCAAATCTCATTATTCTGAGACAGAGTTTGGTTTCTGAAGAACATTCCTTTTCTTTTTGTGATACCATGTTACCATGGTTCTTCAGTATGCTTGATGAGTTGTTCCCCTTCTGGCACATTTGAAGTACCAAACATCTTTCTTTTTTAGTAAAGCTTCCCCCAGCCCACCCTACTTGATTTTGATTCTAAGAATTCTACAGGTTAGAAATCAGAGGCCTTTCTGTAGTTTTTCAGTAGGTGGCGCTATAGCACAAATGTTGGTCTCTTACCTGAGCTGCCTCTGGTTGTATTTGAGAGCTGGCACTTTCCTTGTCATTTTCTTTGCTGTCATTGTGCCTCAGTGGTCTTTGGTGCCTTGATGCTGCTGGCATTGACGCTTGGGGCACAAGGATCGCAGGCACTTCGCCTCGTTTGGGATCTACCGAGTTGCAGGCTTTGTTACTATGGGAGTAGGGGGAGGAGGGGAGGGGAGAAGGGGAGCTGGAGTGCAGGTATCTCCGCTGTGACCAGCATTGTCTGGTTTCCAGGCAACACCACTGCAGGCCAGAGGAACGGGGTAGCAGACCCCCGTGCCTTTGGGTGTGAGTGCCACCGCAGCCAAAAGGCTGGTGGCATGTGGACCACCTCCCCTGCTGCCCGCAGCTTCTCTGGGATTGCTGGCTCCGCCATAGCAGCAAAGCAGTGCAGGCCGTGATTCTGCCATAGCCTGGATTCCACCTCCTGTCGGTGTTCCATTGCACCCGCCTTTAGGGATAGACATGCGCAGTTCTCCGACATCCTGGTCTGCTGGGCAGAGTTGAGTTATGGATGTTTTACTGGTTGTAGACTGAAGGAAGAGACAGAGGGAGCCCTTGAACCATCATTAAACTGACGTCACTCCCTTTTTCCATGTTTTCTTTTCAAGTTTTTATAGTTTTCACTCTTACGTTTAGGTCTTTGATTCATTTCAAATTCATTTCTTCAGCTTCATTCTTTTGCATGTGAATATACAGCTTTCCAGAATCATTTCTTGAAAAGACTGTCCTTTCCCCTTTTAATCATCTTATAACCCTTGTCAAAAATCAGTTGCGCATATATTAATACATGTGACAGTTTATTTGAGAGGCTCTTTATTCCGTTGATCTATTTGTCTATCGTAATGCCAATTACTTTGATTACTGTAGCTTTGTAGTAAGTTTTGAACTTAAGAATCTTTCAACTCTGTTCTTTTTCAGCTTTAACTATTCAGGGTCCCTTGAGATTCCATGAATCTTACAATAAATTTTTCTCTTCTGCAAAAAATACTTTTGGAATTTTGATAGGAAACACAATGAACCTGTGGATTGCCTCATCATTTGTTCCTTACTAGTGTATAGATATGTAACGAAGTTTTATTGATTTTTGTATCCTACAGTTTTGCTGATATTTGCTCTGAATGTATGTCTGTGTTGTGGTCTTTTCAAGTTTACTATTTGTAAGATTGTGTCATCTGCCAACAGAGATAACTTTATAGTTTCTCTTCCAATTTGAGTGCTTTTGTTTCATTTTCTTACCTAATTGCTCTGGCTAGTACACTATGTTAAACAGAAATGAAAACAGACATTCTTGTCTTATTCCTGATTTTAGGGGGAAAACTTTCTACCTTTAAATTAGTTTATTTGCTCTGAATGTATGTCTGTGTTGTGGTCTTTTCAAGTTTACTGTTTGTAAGATTGTGTCATCTGCAAACAGAGATAACTTTATAGTTTCCCTTCCAATTTGAGTGCTTTTGTTTCATTTTCTTACCTAATTGCTCTGGCTAGTACACGATATTAAACAGAAATGAAAACAGACATTCTTGTCTTATTCCTGGTTTTAGGGGGAAAACTTTCTACCGTTACCATTGAGTATGATGCTAACTGTGGGGTTTACATATATAGCCTTTATCATATTGAAAAAATGGTCTTGTATTCCTGCTTTATTGAGGGTTTTTTTTAATCATGAAATGGTGTTGAATTTTGTCAAGTGCTTTTTCTGATTCACATGAGTTGATTGTGTGAGTTTTTCCTCCTTCATTCTGTTATTGAGGTGTATTACATTAATTGATTTTTATATGTTAAACTATCCTTATATCCCACCTGATCCTCACATTAAAATGTTCCTGAATTCAGTGTTAGTATTTTCTTGAGGATTTTTGCATTGATATTCATAAGGGATGTTGGGATGTTGGTCTGTAGTTTTGTTTTCTTGTTGTTTCTTTGTCTAGCTTTGATATCAGAGCAATGCTGGCCAATAAACGAGTAAGAATTGATCCCTCCTTTTCAACTTTTTGGAAGAGTTCGAGGACTGTTGTCAATTTTTCTTGTGTGTTTGATAAAGAAGCCATCTGGTCTAGGGCTTTTCTCTGTTGAGACATGTTTGGTTACTGATTCAGTATCCTTGCTATTTAGAAATCTCTTGAGATCTTTTTTCCTTTTTGTCAGTTTTGGTAGGTTGTGTGTTTCTAGGAATTTGTCTGTTTCCTCTAAGTTAGCCTATTTTTGGTAAACAAATTGTTCTTAGTATTCTTTTCTAATTCTTTTTATATATGTACAATTTATACTATGTCCCAACTTGCATTTCTGATTTTAGTAATTTGAGTCTCTAATCTTTTCCTTAGTCATTGTATCTAAAAGTCTGCCTAGTTGGTTGATCTTTTCAAAGGACCAAGATTGGTGTGTTTTTTTCCTCCAGTTTTTTCCCATTTTATTTATCTCTAATCTTTATATTTTAATCCTTCTGACAAAGACATGGAACTTTTGAGTTTTAGAATCTGTTAATTTATTGAGTAAAATCAAAATCATTGTCAGACATTAAATTTGGTTCAAATTTGGCTGATGTCCATTTGCAGCAGAGATGAATAGAGGGGAAGAGAAGACAGTGGACAGGGATGCTGGCAAGGGGCCACTGAACAAGACTATCTTCCTTTAAGTGTAAAAGCAGGCGTCACACAGCCAGCATGAGTCACTTAGCACAGAGGGGGACGTGAAGTTTAATAATCAGTGATAAAACCAACATAAGTAAGAATTTGGAAGAGAGAGGCCACAGCTTTCAGAGGACAAGATGCAGCAGAGGCTGTGTGGAAAACGGCATTGGGCACGGAACTGCCGGCTCCTTCGGGGAACAGTGGTCACAGCATAGCCCTCTGGTGGGGTACCTCGCTCCTGGGGGTGCTTTCCACAGTCGATCTGATCCTCCACAAAGAAAGGAGCCTTGTGTTTCAGACTAGTGCCATAGTTGGTGCACACATAACACTCGGGGTGGCCCTGACGCTCCCGCGGCTCCACGAGCACGCTGACGACGCCGGTGCCACGCTCGTCATACATGAGCAGCTTCTGGGCATTTCTAGCAAGTGTAGCCCCTTTAGTGACTGGAACCTCAACACTTCTGAGTCCTGAGGACTTGCTGGGATCCCCTTTCTCCTCAGACTGTAGGATTTCCTGCAAAACCAGGAATAAAGTGGGCTGTCTCAGAGGCTCATTTAACTCCTGTTTCTCCAGAAGCATTTTGTAAACTTCAGACTCTCTGCCAAAGACAAGTCTGCTTGGAAGCTGAGGGTGGTCTAAAGATCTGCCGTCCATCTGCCTGCTGGCTGCCTCTTTGACTCCAAGGCGTTGTTAAAGTTTTAGATATTTTCAGAGGCGTAGAAGGTTTGTGATGACCCTGGGGAAGAGCTGGAGGAAGGTGAGGTGGTAAAGGGCATAGCTCTGGTTTGGGGTGCCTCCTAGGTGCCACGCTCGTCATACATGAGCAGCTTCTGGGCATTTCTAGCAAGTGTAGCCCCTTTAGTGACTGGAACCTCAACACTTCTGAGTCCTGAGGACTTGCTGGGATCCCCTTTCTCCTCAGACTGTAGGATTTCCTGCAAAACCAGGAATAAAGTGGGCTGTCTCAGAGGCTCATTTAACTCCTGTTTCTCCAGAAGCATTTTGTAAACTTCAGACTCTCTGCCAAAGACAAGTCTGCTTGGAAGCTGAGGGTGGTCTAAAGATCTGCCGTCCATCTGCCTGCTGGCTGCCTCTTTGACTCCAAGGCGTTGTTAAAGTTTTAGATATTTTCAGAGGCGTAGAAGGTTTGTGATGACCCTGGGGAAGAGCTGGAGGAAGGTGAGGTGGTAAAGGGCATAGCTCTGGTTTGGGGTGCCTCCTCTGTGTAGGATCTCTTGGGGTTCAGCGGCTAATTCGTCTTGTATGAGTGATGTTTCCCTTCCTCTGTCACCAGAGGAGACCATATTTCTGTCCTGTTGCTACTGTGACAGTCGTGTTGTCTGTGCAGCCCTTGATTTTGTTCGGAGCTTGTAAGTACAACATACTGCTGGTATTCTCCCCGTCAGTGGCTGTGGTTACATCTCCAACACAGACACTGGCTATTGCAGCCTTGATTCCAGGAGTGACCTGGGAAATGAGGAACGCTTAGTTTGCTCTACTTTTTCTGGTTCTCTGTGATTTGAATGAAGTCTTTCTCCTTTATTGTCTCCTTTTTTTTAAATGTAGACATTTTAGCTTTAAATTTCCTTCTTGTCACTGCTTTCTATAAGTTTCATATGTTGTATTTTCATTTGTCTCAAGGTATTTTCTAATTTTCCTCGTGATATCTTCTTTGAAATGTTGGTTAAGAGTGTGTAGTGTAATTTCCACATATTTGTAAATTTTCCAGTTTTCCTTCTATTACTGATTTCTAGTTTCATTTCACTGTGATTGGAAAAGATACTTTGTATGATGTCAGTCTTTTAAAATTAAGACTTTGTGTGGCCTAACATATGGTCTGTCCTGGAGAATGTTCCATGTGCACTTGAGAAAACTATCTTCTGCTGTTGTCAGGTGGGGTTTTTATGTCTGTTAGGTTCAATTGGTTTATAGTACTGTTCAAGCCCTTTATTTCCTTATTGGTCTTTTGAGGGTTTTCCCCTCACAGCTTGTGGGATCTTAGTTCCCTAACGAGAGACTGAACCTGGGCCCTTGGCAGTGAAGATTGCAGAGTCCTAACCACTAGACCACCAGGGAATTCCCTCCTTACTGATCATCTGTATGGTTTTATTCATTATTGAAAGTAGAGTATTGATGTCTCCAACTGTTATCAAAGAACTGTCTAATTCTCCCTTAAATTCTAACAATGTTTGCTTCTTATATTTTAGGGCTCTGATTTTTGGTCCGTACACATTTATAATTATTTATCTTCTTGGTGAATTGAGGTACAGTGTCCTTCTTTGTCATTTGTAACAGTTGTCTGTTTTTGTCTGATACAGGCATATCTTAACAGATACTGCATTTTTTACAAATTGAAAGTGTGTAGCAACCCTGTATGTGTTCAGTTACTCAATCACGTCTGACTCTTTGCAACCTGGACTATAGCCCACCAGGCTCCTCTGTCCATGGTGTTTTCCTGGCAAGATACTGGAATGGGTTTCCATTTACTCCTCCAAGGGATCTTCCTGACCAGAAATCAAACCTGTGTCTCCCACATCTCCAGCACTGCAGGCGGATTCACTCCTGTTGAGCCACTGGGTAAACCCTATGGCAACCCTGTGTTGAAAAATCTACTGGCATCATTTTTCTAACAGTTGCTCACTTCATGTCTCTCTGCCACACTTTGATAATTCTCACAGTACTTCAAACATTTTCACTATTATTGTTGATGGTCATCAGTGATTGTTGATGTTACTGTTGTAAAAGACTGCTTAGATGGTTAGCATTTTTTAGCAGTAAGATGTTTTTAAATTAAGGTATGTACATTGAGTTTTTTAGATGTAATATTACTTGTGCACTTAATAGTCTATAGTAAAATATAAAGGTAACTTTTATATGCACTGGGAAACCAAAAAATTCATGTGAGTCCTTGAATAAATTGCTTCATTGTGGCAGTCTGAAGCCAAACCAGCAATATCTCTGATATGCACCTGTATTTATATCACTATCCCAGCTCTCTTTGGTGTCTATTTGCTTGGAATATCTTTCTCTGTTCTTTTACTTTCGACCTAATTATGTCTCTGGATCTAAAGTGAATCTCTTCTGGAACATCATATAGTTGGATCTTGGTTGTTTTTTCCCTTTTCTGCTAATCTCTGCCTTTTGAATGGAATTAATCCATTTACATTTAAAGTAGCTACTAAGGAAAGACTTCTCCAATTTTGCTGTTGATTTCTATATGCCTTACAGCTTTGTTATCCCTCAATTCCATCATTACAGTCTTTTGTGCTTAGTTGACTTTCATAGTGACACATTTGCATTTCCTTCTGTGTATATATTCTTCAGACATCTTTCTTGTGATTACAATATATTCTTTAGACATCTTCCTTCTGATTACAATGGAGATTTTGTCTTTTTTCTGATTGCTAAAGTCTTTAAAGGTGTCTTTATTATTTTATGAGCATGTGGGAACTTTTTCCCATTAAAGGATGTTGTAGTTCATATGTAACACACGGACCCAGCTTATAAGTGGAGAAACTTTGAGAAAAGATTTTAGAATTCTTTCTTAAAAACTTGATATCTGTGTGTATGTGTTTTAGTTGCTCAGTTATGTCCAACTCTTTGCGACCCCATGGGCTGTAACCCACAAGGCTCCTCTATCCATGGAATTCACCAGGCAAGAATACTGGATGGGTTGCCATTCCCTTCTCCAAGGGATCTTCCTGACCCAGGAATCTAAGCCAGGTCTCCTAGACTGCAGGTAGACTCTTTACCATCTGAGCCACCAGGGAAACTCTTGTTAATTCAGATGAACAAATCCTCACAAGGCAAAATGGTTGTGTGTTTTGGGATCTCCTAAAAGAAGTATAAATGACTTATCAGTAGTTCCTAATAATTATTTTGCTGATTTTGCTTATAAGTGCAGATCATATTGCATTAGCTTTAACAAAAAACTGCTTTCACATCATCATGTTTTTGACTTGGTTTTGAATGGCCCTTAACTTTAATCTACATTTAGGCAGGACTGATTAGCCTGTTCAACAGGTTGCTTTCCTCGCAGTCATCTCCTGAATGAAGAAAGTCGGCATATGAAAATTCACCCAAACTTCCTGGAAATAATTACATGTATATGTTCACATTATACATATTTTTTAAAATAACTGGCATATCTTATCTGTTGTCCTTATGAGACAGATATTTTGTATCCTGACTGATGAATATGGTGTAATGGTAACCTATATGATTTCTGCAACTTCAAAGTTAATACATATTTCAGTACACTAGTAAGATATCAGGTATTTTTCTTGAGAAATATGGGAATTGATAATTTTACCCTTTAGTTATAATTTCAAGGTATTATATTATTACTCCCTGGATTCTGTGTTAAAATCATGTTGTATGAGACCATATACAGGCTTTATTATAGCTGAACTCTTCTAAGATCTTTTTGAATTGCCAGATGGTCAGTTGAATTATGAAGTTAATTTAGCCAACCAGCCTTCCTACCTGCCTTCCATTCATTTATTTACTTTTACCAAATGAAGTATTTGCTATGAAGATACAAAAATGGATGATACAATCCCTGTCCTAAAGGATCTTACAGTCACTGAAGTGATATATATGCAAATGAAATAAATACAGAATTGACTATGACAAAGACCATTTAAGACAGAAAAAGTACTTTCTTATTAAATGTCCAGGTTCCCTCTAGTGGGCAATATTGTTTATGGAGCAAGTAGTCCTTGCAGAAAGGTCCTTTGAGTTTATCCTTGAGAGTAGGTTGATTTTTTACAAGGTAGAAATGTTAAGTGAGGTTGTTATTTTTAGAGTTGCTGTAATGGAAAAGGTATAGAAGCAGCGCTAATTTGGGCCACAGGAAGTAGGGAGAGAGAACAGAGAGAAATGAACCAGGAACGGTAGATTAAAGCTAGAGCTTGAAGACCTTTAAACTAAAGGCTGAAGTTAGACTTCATGTTATAGGCAGTGGGGAGTTTGAAAGATGTTATTCTAAAAAAAGAGCTATGCTTTTATTGGGGCATGGAGGCTATTTAGAGGGTTACTTCCAGGGTTGAGGTGGGAAACCAGGAAGATGTGAATCAAAGAAGTAACAATGAGTTGAAAGAAGAGTTGTGGAGACGCACTCCACACGGATGCAAAGTCACAAGAGAGCAACTTAGAGGCACGGAAGTCTGGGCCTCACTGACTTGGAAAATGAAAACTGGACAGACAAAGGAGGAAATGTTGAGTTATTTTGAGTGGAGTGAATTCTTCAGGCAGTGGGGAAGTCCAGTTCAGCGGTGGTGTTTGCCACAGCAGACTGTGCTGTTGCTTCTTTTTGACCTATAGATATGACCTCAGTTTGTTTATAAAAATTGTTTTATTTTGAAAACTTTTCAAGCTTGTAAAATAAAAAGCAGCCCAACCAAGGTTGTTTCATTGTTTCAAGTAACTACAAGTCAGCGCTTGATACAAGGATGTAGTTAGCAGGAAAACCGTTCAGCCTTCTTACTTTCTCCTCAGTAACTTTACTCCCAGCATCTGTACCCACGCTGCCCAGTGCAGGGTCCATCAGCCGCGTGTAGCCGCTGAGCACTGGAAGTGCAGCCAGCCTACATGGAAATGTGCTACGGGTACAGAAATACATACCAGATTTCAAAGGCTTGGTATGAAATAAAGAAGGTAAAATATGTTCTTAATAATGTTTTATACTGATTACATGTTAAAATGATAGCATTTTGGATATTGTTTCAGGTTTCCACAGCACCACCCATGTGTTAGGTGATTTCTAGGACCAGCATATATTCATTTTAACAGCTCAGATAATTACAGTGAAAGGGAGCAGACTGTCTTTGAGTTTGGAGAAATCCTTTCACAAGGATTATGCTCACCCCTCCCAGGAGGGGCACACTGAACATGTTCATTTCTCCAACAACCAAAAAATATAGTAACCTGTTCAGTGCTTCTGCCTAGAAAAGCCGACTTTAGAGATTCAGCACCCAGGGTTTTTACTGGGGACTGTTCACATAGACACTCTCTGCCTTGAATATACCAAAATTCTAGACTCACAGAAGGAAAGCAGTTGTTAATATTTGGCATAAATGGTATTAACACAAACTCTAGGCACCATGAACTACTCTTGTCAGTCAGAGAATGGAGGAAAGCCAAGTTTGCAGATACCAGCTAAGGGCCACCCTGCGCACAGACCCTTCTAAAGGTCCTGCTGTATTAACTTTCTGCACAAATACATTAGGTTAATAAACTATCAGTGGCTTCCCTGATTTCTCAGAGGTAAGGAGTACACCTGCTAATGCAGGAGCCACAGGTTACATCCCTGGGTCAGGAAGATTTCCCTGGAGTAGGAAATGGCAAGCCACTCCAGTGTTCTTGCCTAGGAAATCACCTGGACAAAGGAGCCTGGCTGGCTGTAGTCCATGGGATCACGGAAGAGTCAGATAGGACTTAAAGACGAAACAACAGTCAGTAGAGTTAATTCCGCCTGTTTCTTTTTAAAGACTAACATGGCTACTTGTTCTCATCCTTGACTCACGTTATCTTTACTGTGGGTCGCAGTTGTCTAAATCTTATATGTAAAGTTCTTCTCTAATGTGTTTTAGTTATTTTCTCTGTAAAACTAATGATTTCTCTTTAAATACAGATCTAATAAGTAAACAGATGACAAACCTCCTTCAAGTGATATGTTTATACTAATCATTAAAGTTCAGACTAATTATTACCCAAGAACGAAAAGAAAACACCCCTCCAAAAAAATATGTGTGATCAAAATAAAGAATTTTGTGAACTTTGATAAAACAAGTTTCAATTTTAAAATGACCACTTGATAAGCACATTTGAGAGCTTCAGTATTCTTTGCACATGCTGCTGCTGCTGCTGCTAAGTCACGTCAGTCGTGTCCGACTCTGTGTAATTCACAGTTAACTCTCTTCTGTTATTCTCCAAACTGTTGTTTAGTTGCTAAGTTGTATCTAAGCTTTTGCCATCCCATAGACTGCAGCACACCAGGCTTCCCTGTTTTTCACCATTTCCTGGAGTTTGCTCAAACTCATGTCCATTGAGTCAGTGATGCCACCCAACCATCTCATCCTCTGTTGCCTGCTTTTCCTCCTGCCCTCTATCCTTCCCAGCATCAAGGATCTTTTCTAATGAATCAGCTCTTCACATCAGATGGCCAAAGTACTGGAGCTTCAGCATCAGTCCTTTCAATGAATATTCAGGATTGATTTCTTTTAGAATTGACTGGTTTGATTTCCCTGAGGTTTGACTTCCTTGTATTAACTCTAAACTGTTAATGGTTTGTAATTACTATGAATCCATCCATGAAAATATTTCCCAGGAGATTTATATAAATGCATTAATTCTGCATAAGAGGTTCACTTCCTATCTATCCATTGACTGTAGACTGCAGATGTGACTAAAATAGTACAACATCTTCGCATCAGATGGCCAAAGTACTGGAGCTTCAGCATCAGTCCTTTCAATGAATATTCAGGATTGATTTCTTTTAGAATTGACTGGTTTGATTTCCCTGAGGTTTGACTTCCTTGTATTAACTCTAAACTGTTAATGGTTTGTAATTACTATGAATCCATCCATGAAAATATTTCCCAGGAGATTTATATAAATGCATTAATTCTGCATAAGAGGTTCACTTCCTATCTATCCATTGACTGTAGACTGCAGATGTGACTAAAATAGTACAACTTGGCCAAAATGCATTATACAGAATAGCAACCAGGATATGTTTGACTTCTTCCCAAGCACTGAGTACTAATATATACCTTACTCTTTAAGGAAGGGAATGGTTTTAGGAACATAATTTCCAGGACTAAAACTGTGAAAGCAGCAGAAGATATTTTTGTTAGAATAAATCCATAATGTGATTTTCAGTGACATATTGCCCTACAGGTCCCCTGCAGGCTTAGCTGAAGGATAGAACCATCTCTCAGCATCATTGCCACATCTCATCAGAAGTAGAGGAAGCTGAAATGGCAACCCCCTCCCCTCTCCTGCACCATGACCCAGCAGTGAGGAAAGAGGCAAGGAGAAAGTCCTCAGGCCGCAAGCAGAGAGCAGTTCATAACTGGCAGTGTTTTTGCAATTCTTTTTGCCCTTTATTTATGTAATTCAGCCATTTTATATAGTTTAGAATTGAAGCATGTCATTAGCAACCCATGTCAATCACTGATACTTTCATTCTCATTATGAACAGTTATGCTTGTCCACTGAAAATCCATAAAGCTTAGTACATTTGTGATTTTAAATATAACTCGCATTTCTGCAAAACGAAACTGACAGTATCATTGCTTGTGCTGCTTTCTAATTGCTTTAAATAATGTGGAGAGCAGTTATAAAGAACTCTATGATTTTTTTAAAAAAGGATACTTCCACTCACTGCGCAATCAGTAAGAAACACTGAACAGGAAACCTGGCTTTTTGCCACTTGTGAAGCTGTGAAGAGCCATCGAGGTGCTGTCACATAATGTTCTGTTGATAAACTGTAAGGACTAATAATAGTTGGACTCGGAAAATCAGAGTACAGTGCTGTTCATAACTTCACCCACCCTGCCTTGAAACAGCTTCCTCGTATTCCCACTTGTGAACTGGATAAAATAGGTAAAATAAAAGCTCAGTGTGTAATACGATCTAGTATATAATAGAATTGTGGTATGATAATTAAACAACAGAAAACTCCGGCTTTTAAAAATGAGGAATATAAAAATACTATATATCCTTTAGGACATCTGTTATATTTTAAAGTACACACATTTGTGTGACACGGTTTTGTGACGTGTATGGCACAACAGAAGAGGTTGCACCTGCTAATTCTGCAGTTGACGAAAATGCCACGATGCCTCTGCATTGGCCTTTCTGTCCACCTAGCAGCTCATTTCTGTTAGCTAATACTTACTGTCCTTGGGATAAGCTTTGCGACCATTAAGGATCTTTAAAGAATTATACCAAATATGAAATTCAGTGGCATATATTCTATATGTGTACTGTTTAAAAGCTTTTTTTTTTTTAATTCCAAAGAGTGCCTTTCTGTTTTGTCTGTGGTCATCCATTCATCCTTCAGCAGACATTGGGGTGCTTTCACCTTTTGGCTCCTGTGCATTATATTGCTGCAGTGAACAGCAAGTATCTCTTTGAGTCTCTGCCTTCAGTTCTTAAGACTGCATACCTAGAAGTGGAAATGCTGGCACTTACAGTAATCCGTATAACTTTTTGAGAACTGCTTACCATTTGCCGTACTACTTAGCACAGCAGCTGCACCATTCTGCATTCCTGCCAGCAAAGCACAAAGGTTCAGTGTCTCCAGGTCTTCACTAATATTTTCTTTTACATTTTGAAAAGAACGTCCTGTGTACTAGTTTCATAAGACCTCTATCAAATATGGTTGACCCCTGAGTAACAGGAGTTTGAACTGTGCAGGTCCAATTACACATGACTTTCTTCAGTAGTAAATACTGCAGTAGTACACGTTGCATGACTGATTCAGAGGGGCCGCCTATTGGACTTGAGCATCTGCACATTTTGGTGTTGACCACAGGTCCTGGAACCAGTGCCCCACAGATACCGAGGGATGACCACATATTCATATTGTTACTACACTAAAAGCAATCTTTTGGTGCCCAACCTTGGTAAAAGTTTACATGAGTCAGCATCAGCGAATACAGGCCTTGGTCTTATTGTTTGGGTAGTACAGAGTATATTCACAGAAAAGCCTTTGAGATAGGATATTGACTTTATAAGAGCAAATGTAAAGTAAATCAGGATGTTATAATCTGTATGCTTTCTCTTCTTAGCAACAAAGTTTTCTTTTTTCTGCAGCTCCCTGTACAGGCAGCACTTTCTTTTGCCATAGCAACATGTGCATCAATAATTCTTTAGTGTGTAATGGGATTCAAAACTGTGCATACCCTTGGGATGAAAATCATTGTAAAGGTGAGTTTGCTGGTGAAGGATAGCCCATAGAGGTGAGGCCTTTGCCTTTCGCTACGAAAAAAAAATCTCTTTTTCTACAACTGTACTTGCATAACTGCTTTGGCAGAATGAAGACATATAAAATCAGTGTTCTCCTTAATGAATCACAGACCTCTGGGATGTGGTAAAACTGAATATTATTCTCAACAAAAGCAATTTTTATAGACTATGCTGCTGCTGCTAAGTCGCTTCAGTCGTGTCCAACTCTGTGCAACCCCATAGACGGCAGCCCACTGGGCTCCCCCATCCCTGAGATTCTCTAGGCAAGAATACTGGAGTGGGTTGCCATTTCCTTCTCCAATGCATGAAAGTGAAAAGTCAAAGTGAAGTCCCTCAGTCATTTCCGACTCTTTGCGACCCCATGGACTATGGGATGTGGTAAAACTGAATATTATTCTCAACAAAAGCAATTTTTATAGACTATGCTGCTGCTGCTAAGTCGCTTCAGTCGTGTCCAACTCTGTGCAACCCCATAGACAGCAGCCCCCTGGGCTCCCCCATCCCTGAGATTCTCTAGGCAAGAATACTGGAGTGGGTTGCCATTTCCTTCAATGCATGAAAGTGAAAAGTCAAAGTGAAGTCGCTCAGTCATTTCCGACTCTTTGCAACCCCATGGACTGCAGCCTACCAGGCTCCCCTGTCCATGGGATTTTCCAGGCAAGAGTACTGGAGTGGGATGCCATTGCCTTTTTACCTAAAAGTTGTCCATAAGTTAGTCATGGTTGTTTATATTGTAAAGATGCCTTATTGTCATCATCATGTAGATTGTAACCTAGAGTATTCTTATTTTTTAAATTAAATGGAAATACTATTTAGCAAAATTCAACTGATAGATTCAGTCTTACAGTGTAAAACAGACTCCTTATAAGGACTGTGTTTTTTGTTTCATGAATTTCCTGTGCTGTATTTCAGTATATACTCCCTGAAAGAGAAATATGCCTTGTGGTAATGCTGGTTATCAAATCACTATTTCAGTACTACAGTTTATCTCCCTTTTATTCTCCCAAGAGTTCAATAAATAACTGTGGAAAGTTCATGTAAGATATTGCTATCATAAGTACTTGAGAGGAAGTATTTTCAGGTAACCATTCAAAACCTGGACCATGGTTGTAAACATATCTGAGTGGGTCAGTGGAATCATTTTTGTACTCCTTGCTTATGGCCATCAGTAGGAATACTATGGGTTAACTCAAGTCTACCATAGAGCAGAAAGCTAAACTTGATAAAAACAAGAGTATTTTGTTTTGACATTTTCTATATTCATGTATTACTTTGATTTGCAAACTGTATGTGCTTACATGTTGTTGTTGTTGTGTCTGATTCTTTGCGACCCTATGGACTGAAGCCCACCAGGCTCTTCTGTCCATGGGATTCTCCAGCCAAGAATACTGGAGTGGGTTGCCATTTCCTCCTCCAGGGGATCTTCCTGACCCAGGGATCGAACCTGCGTCTCCTGCATTGGCAGGCAGATTGTGTACCACTGAGCCACCAGGGAAGCCGTGTACTCATATACCTTCTGAGTAAAGAACCAAGTCCTTTTCCTTTTTTTGTAGTCTGTCTGGCTGGCTTATGATTGGTTAGTTTAACCAGAAGTCATACTAGGTTTATTTTGTTTAAAAAACTAATCTTAAATTGCATTTTCTGGGTTGTATTTGACCCAGGTGTCCTGCTTTACCTAAAAATATTTTACCAATTTGTGACAGGGATCATGAATGAATTTTCAAAGTCTCATTGTTTTTCTTTCTCTTTCTGCAGAAAAGAAAAAAGCAGGACTGTTTGAACAAATCACTAAAACTCACGGAACGATTATTGGCGTTACGTCAGGGATTGTCTTGGTCCTTCTCATTATTTCTATTTTAGTACAAGTGAAACAGCCTCGAAAAAAGGTTATGGCATGCAAAACTGCTTTTAATAAAACTGGGTTTCAAGAAGTATTTGATCCTCCTCACTATGAACTGTTTTCACTGAGAGACAAAGAGATGTCTGCCGACCTGGCCGACCTGTCGGAGGAACTGGACAGCTATCAGAAGACGCGGCGCCCCTCGACAGCCTCGCGCTGCATCCACGACCACCACTGTGGGTCGCAAGCACCCAGCGCCAAACAAAGCAGGACCAACCTCAGTTCCATGGAGCTTCCTTTCCGAAACGATTTTGCACAACCACAGCCAATGAAAACATTTAATAGCACCTTCAAAAAGAGTAGCTACACTTTCAAGCAGGCACACGAGTGCGCTGAACAGGCCCTAGAAGACAGAGTAATGGAGGAGATTCCCTGTGAAATTTATGTCAGGGGGCGAGAAGATTCTGCACAAGCATCCATATCCATCGATTTTTAATCTTCTACTGAAGTGACGTTAATTATTAAGTATGTACGTATGCAGCCTACACAGCATCCGTATTGCTTTCCACAGCCAGCCCTTTTCTCCTGTCAGAACAGAAAGACCGTCATTTCGCGTTAATGTAATGGTAAAGTTTTTATTATCTCAGGCACTCTATATGTTAACCCAACCAAGAAACCTAGTCCATGCAGTAAAAAAACAAAAAATAAGCATCTAGTGCTCAGTGTCCTACAAACAAAGCACCAGTTACATAGTAGCGTCTGGAGAGGAGAGCGTGTTAGCAGCAGGAAGACGGCCTTGATTGATAAGCTCTGTCTAAATTTTGATCCCACAATAAGTTTAAACATAAGATTTTTCTTCACATTCCTTCTGCTTTTTCTTTCCTCTAAATTTAATTTGTTTTAGAAGCCAGTAATGCTGCCATTTCAGTTTCTTGTATAAATGGTTAATGTTTCACATGTATTTCAGTATAGGCATTTGTTCTAGAATTTGTCAAAATATAACTAGTTACTGTGGTAAGTGCCAGTTAAGACACAGAATTATGTTTCATCCATCTGTTTCTTGAGTAATTTCCATACTGCTGCCTTTTCATTACTGGATCCTTAACCTTTATTTTCTGTGATATGGTTTAGCACCTTTAAGCCATATTTTGTTTTGGTTATATTATACTAGAAAGTTTCATAATCCTGGGATGTATGCCCCATTGCTGGTTACAACTAAAAACTTAATTAAAGTTTTTTGAAATTTCCTAGGTGTTATCACATTCAGTGATAGCCCACTTTTTCCTGTGAGTAAAAAGTCATTTAATTCATTTTGGGGGCGGCCTGTCATATTTATTTCCATTGTTACTCATTACTAGATCTGTGTTTCCTATTTTTATAAAAAGGTTATTTCACTCCCTTTGTATTAGTTTGTCCTATAGCCTATGGTAACCAAGGTTGTATGAGAGTTAAAGGAAAATGCCTAAGAAACTGTAATAAGCCTTTAGATTGCTTCTTACTTGGGACAATACATTTTTCTAGTTCTTACCAAGAATAACAGTTTCCACTTTTTTTTAAACTGCACTTTTGACCTTATTTTTCTTATGGTATATAAACAATAATTTATAAACATGATATAAAAAATTCATTGTGTTTTTTTAGACTTTTGATATTATTTTATACTGTACAAACTTTATTAAATCAAGGTTAAAGACCTCCATGACAGATTTCTTTTCAGTATTCACAGTAGCGGCTTTGTATACCAATATGCTGTGATGGAACTGTACACTATAATTTATTGTAAAAATCTTGGTAATGTGTACATAAGCTTTTGTTTTCTCTTGTTATTGCACTTAGTTTATGATAAATTT
>SJYC01008405.1:0-12324 GCA_006408675.1 Madoqua kirkii
AATGAACTAATGAACCAGAGCCAGATTAGATAGCTAAATTCTTTCAGTAGTTATGTTGAATAGGCATATTAGTAGATAACATGTCAGACAACATTTAGTAAATCCTTAATATAATATTAGCTGTGATCTCATTCTTAGTGAAAAGGAAATTATCATATTTCCTATGTAAAAGTATATTCATTAAGAAAATACACCTTTAACATCTAAAGTAGTAAATAATACAGTATGCTTAAGTAGCACTTGTAAATGTATTTTTATTTTTGAAATTTGTGTCCTACTCTTTTAAAAGGGCATGAAGAGGCCTACAAAATACAAAGCCATCAAGGAAGACATGTAACATTAAAACAGCACAGAAGTACATGGTTTCAGGCCACTAAGCAAGTAAAGCTTGGACAAAAAAATTGTTTCTAAATTTTCCTGCTTCTAAAACAATTGGAATCTTCTTGTTTTTCATAGTAGAAAATTCAAACTTACCTGCAAGAAGCTAGTTTTCTCTTAAACTAAAGAAAGGAGGGTCTTAATATTGAATGACATTTCCTTGTAATTTAAAGAAAATGAAAAATACACAAAGAGGCCTTAATGGTAAATACTAATCCAGTGAAGGCACATCTGAGTGTGGCCTAGGAACACTGGTTTCTCATCCGTCTACCTGCAGGGATAGAAGTAAAGAACCAGAGGGTCAGTAACTACACCAGCCCGAGACTGCCATGTGTTAGTCATTGAGCTGTGGGTGGCATTAGATCGCATTTATTTCTTAGTCAAACATTTGGCAGTATACAATCTGAAGAGAAGAGAATGGAACTACTAAATTTTAGGCATTATTACCAGAATAATGCTAATTGCTGTATATATAATTTTTCATCTTTGACATCAGTGAAAAAACTTTGCAGATTGTTTGCTAATGTGAAAGCCATAAATTTTAGTAATTTAAGAAAAAATTTAGCCATCTTGTGGAAGTTGTTACATCCTTCACAGAGAATATGGTGCCCAGTGTTAAACACAGAACAAAAAAGGTGCATCTGGAGGAGTGTGTGCAGCTCAGGGGCGCATCTGTTATGTTAGGCTGTTGACCCCAGATTTACCACAGGGTGTCCACCCCCACGTGCCCGCAGATTGCAGGAACCCTATAACCCCAGCATCTAAAGAATGGAGGAGTAAAGTGTCACATACCTTTTGTGAGGGGGAACGTTTGACAAAAAAGCAAAGGATTTTTCCATGTTTCCAATCACAAAAGAGATCAGAAACACTCCTTTGACTTGGACTTGTTAACAGCTTCTGTCAATGTTTGTCACGTTTCATGTGATTATTAGGCATTAACCTCCTAAATGCCTGAACATGTTTATAGTGGTGCTGTTGTCTGGTGAGGATGCTTCCTTGGTTCAGGAGTGTGTCAGCTGATGAACAGGATAGGAAAAGCCGAGTTGTGATCATAGGAATAAGTCTCAGTCCAAGGAGAGTATGCGTTCTTACAAAATGGTGTTCATCATCAGAAGGAATCTTGAGATTGGGTTTTTTTTAAGATTCAAGAGAGATTATCTGCCCCAGTGTTATTGATGAGAATACTGAAGCCCAGAGAAAAGAAGGTAGTTCCCCACGCCTCAGAACTCGATCAGCACCCTTCCCTTGCTCTCTGCTGTCTCCCTGCCTTTGCTTGCTGGATGTTTTAAAAGCCGCTCCAAACAGCAACCTAGATGTTTCTTGTAAGCTTGTTGGTTATTCTGGTTTAAAATGTAATTTATTCTACATTTTTCTTCAAAGCATTATATTTTACTTTTTTTCTGTAATACCTTGTTATTCTTCAATTTTGTTGCCATGATTTCTTGGCACCTGCAAATTCTGGAAGACAATTACTCTTTCTTAATAAACAATGTTTGTTAACAATTTATAGCCTTGACACTAGACAGAAAGAGCTTTCACTGGTTTGCTTTTGTGATCTTTTCTGAATCTAAAGGAAACAGTGTATAACCTAGAAATTAAAACACGTGTGTGTGTGCTATTGAGTTCGGAGAATGATTTGAGTTGTGAGCTAAATAATATGACAAGTTGATCTTGGATATCTTTTTTTTTTAGCTTTCTGCAAAATCAGTTGTCCATGTTTTATATACCTCTACTAATAACAAACTCAATTCTGAATTTGCTTTTTTTAAAGCAACTTTTCCTTATATTTCTGTGATTGACTTAAGACTACAAAAGCCCAAGAAACTAATGACTGGGGTGCATGTTTAGTATATGCTGTCTTGAGTATATTCTTTTGAGGCAATGATTTTTCTTTAAGAAGTGAACTTCCATACCACATAAGCCTTCTTATATGGATTAATATAGTATTAACTTACTACTGGATTTGATACTTCACAGTAAAGAATTTGGTCCTTAAACTGGAAATAAAACTTGTACTTTGATTCCTTACTTGCCTCAATTTCCAAAATCTCTAAAAGTGGCAAAGAATCCTAATTTCCTTCCCAGGAAAAGTTGGCATTTCCTATCCAGTCATGTCCAAGCTAATCATAGTTATGATAAAAAATAAAATCATTACATTTTCAAGTGACTGTTCAAGGAAAGAACTAAAAAAGACAAATTTAGTCTTAGCTTGCCTGCAGGATCCGGGCTGCTGCCTCCAGTCACTGAAGTGATCATGAGGTCTTTCGGAGTACCGTGGACTGTCAGAACTTGCTGTCTGGTGAGGTGCCGGATGCGTCAGTCGCGGCCACAGCTTAGTGAGGATGGGGGTGGTCTCTTGAAAGGTGCACCCTGAGGAGAAAGCAAAGGAAGGCAAAAACTCTTGAGTTGTGCAGTCGCACAGATCAAGGAGCCAAAGAAAAAGAAAAGAAGGGTAGTTATCACTGCAAATGGTTACAGAGCAATTTTAGTGTTATTTAGGATCAGGAAACAGCTTTTATCTAAAAGTTGTCTCACCCTCCAAGCTTTGTCATACTCTAACATCTGGTGCCTGCAGGTCACTGAGCTGGTACATTCCTCATTGAAATATTTGGAGTATCTGCTGTTTGCTAGAAGGAATTTCCATCAAAAATCTAGGTATTGAACCATGCTTTTCAAATCTTGTTCAATGCTTCCATTGATGACTTCATCTAGGATTTGTATTAAGCTTTGTATTAAGCCGTGTTTTGGAGAAGCATCCACAGATTTTGAACCCAAAAATAGTTTTCAGTCTATTACATGTAATGCCTCAAAAGACATTTTAGCTCCGAAAATGTGCACAAGTACTTGCTGCAACTAACTCAAATATATAGCCTCTGCCTTTAACATTCATTGTCTGAAAGCAATCTTGCATTCTCAATCAGTTTTTAATATTTAAAAAAAAAAACAAAACCCTTGTGATAGGAGACTTCTGAGGTGGCTCCCATCCATCCTTGCTTCCCAGTATTCACAAGCCTGTATCATCCCCTATCCTTGAACATGAGCTGGACCTAGTGGCCTGCTTCTAATGAATAGAATATGGCAAAAGTGACATGTCTCTTCCGAGATTAGGTGACAGAAAGACTTCGTCCTCTGTCTTGGTTGCCCACTGTTTCTGTCATGCTTTCCCGCTCTGATGAAAGCCAGTTGCCATGTTCTGAGATGCTCTGTGGAGAGGTTCATGTGACAGGAAACCAGAGTTTCCTGGCAACAGCAGAGTCCCCCAGTCTAACCACATGCAACGAGCTGAATCCTGCCCCCAGCATGTGATGGGTCAGGAAGGGGATCCTCCCCTCACTAGAGTGAGATGACCACAGACTACACTTTGATTATAGCTTGTGTGGGACCTTGATTCACACCCAAATTACTCAGAAACCCAAGATAAATAAGTCTTGTATTAAGCTGCTAAACTTAGAGGTAATTTGTTATGCAGCCATAGATAATATGAAGCTGGAAAAGACAGTGGCAGTTCCCAGTTTTCACTCCTGGGATAAAAGCATTCATGAAATCTAACATTGACATTTCATGTTTGTGGAAGAACTATCAGTGCAGTGGGCGCATCTTAAACCTGGCCTCATGGAATGAGGAGAGCTGGTCTTCCTCTTGCATGAGTACAAGTCAGCCGTTTTAGCCTCCCAGCCACCGATGAAAACACTTAGATCCATTCCCTCTCAAGTATAGCAGAGATGAGGTGAGGTCGCTCAGTCGTGTCCGACTCTTTGCGACCCCGTGGACTATAACCTACTAGGCTTCTCCATCCGTGGGATTCTCCAGGCAAGAATACTAGAGTGGGTTGCCATTTCCTTCTCCAGGGGGATCTTCCCAACCCAGGGATCGAACCCGGGTCTCCCACATTGGAGGCAGACGCTTTAACCTCTGAGCCACCAGGGAAGCCCAAGTATGGCAGAAGATACTGCAATTTGATTCTGCATTTGAAATGTAAATAAAATCACATTAAACCCTAACTCTTGAATAGTGTCCCTTTAAAATCACTCATCAAATCTCCTTTGAGTAAGGTGAATCTATCTTAAAATGAATAAAGGATAAAATTCTATTCAAAGTCTATATAGTAGTCCCATAATTTAATCAAAGTCTTTCATAGTTCCAATCTTATTAACACTCAGTTTCCCAGACTGCAGAGTTAGTATCATTAGCCCACTTGCAAATGTGATCCTTGGGAAAACTGACTAAGAAAACCAGTGGAGCCCCACCTTTGAAAGAGTTTGAGGGGACTGCACTAAGAAAGAAATCTTTCATGCCCAGAGCCACCCTACACCCAAATTGAGAAATATTACCCAAACAGTTCTATACAAAGATTTTTCTGTTGTGATGAAAACTAAACTGATTTCCTGGAAGAGAAGACTCTTTCCCCCACCCTCCCACTCTGGTCAAAATGATGGAAACACCAGACCAACTTCACAAAGTTTTTTCTTTCTGAAATTGTTTTCACATCTGGCTGACAGCCAGCCACAGCCACCTGCTACAAAGATAAAATTGTATCTTTTATTGTATCTGTATATAAATATTTCCTTTGAATTGGAAGCGGCTATTGCTGATTTTGTTTTGCCCAGTGGGTAGAATTATGTCCTAAATCCTTTTCCAATATGAATGCGTCAGACCTTAGTCTCCAGAAATAGGGTAGTACCTGTTGCTTTGGAAGCTTGACGTTTTACCCTAATCTTTGCAAGAGAGGCACCAAATGAATCTAGTCTTCCCATCTGCCATTCTTAATTGCTAGATGGCAGACAGTGACTGTGCTGCTTGAAGTTTTACGGCTTTTTCTGCAGGATTGGAAAAAGGGCCTGCCTTTCTGCTAGGAGCCTATGGTTTAAAGTAAGCTACCACACACACGCTGTCCAAAAACTCTCCTCTCCTGCTGTAGCTCCCTCCTTTCATGAGGATACAGTGTTTAGTTTCGTCTTCCCATTACGCACAAGTGCGCAAAGATTTTCTAAGGAAATACTGCAACACCAAACCAGGTTCTCTGAAGAAACTCCCAAAGTTTGTCCATGAAAATGAGGGAACTTCTCTGATTGGTGCAGATCAGTCTAGACTGAGAGGTATAAAGAGCGACTGCCTTTATCAAAAGCCATGTCTTAAAGGATATGGCAGAGAATGCTTCTGTTTAATATTTTACAAGTATATATATATTTTTATATATTTTAATATTTACATATATTTGTATATAGTAAATATATATAGTTTGTCATGCAACATATATCATGTCAGCCATGTCATGCAACATGTGGGATCCTAGTTCCCCAACCAATTGAACCCACACCTCCTACATTGGAAGCACAGAGTCTCAACCACTGGACCACCAGTAAAGTCACCATACTTGTGTTTCAGGCTGACACTTTCACCTCTCCACCCTAGAAAAACAGCTCGTTTCTCTTTCCCTCATCAGATAGGCAAAGAAAGTGATTGCATACTTTTTAATTATAGGCGTACATAAACCTACAATTCTAGGGTATTGATTTGTTGGACCATAATCTACACACTGAACTGCATCTGGCAACACGCCAGATGTGTAAAGTTGGAATTTAATGACATTTCAGGAGCAGCCCCAGAATTTTGTACAATACCACTGTCAGATACTAATGTAACAGTAGCAAGAAAAGGAGTAGAGAAACAGCTGCTTTCTCAAGTTACCTTTTTTTCTCTTTCTTGGATATGGAGCAACTGAAAGCAATTAACTATTTCATGGAAACTTCATCTCATAAAGAGACTCCAGTCAAAAGCAAACCATGGCCACTGTTGCTGTGTTCGTGGAACTTTATCAATCAACCAAAGGTAAGTTCATTTTTGACACTTTAAAACGTTACTTATACTGCCTACTTAGTAAGTTTTTTCCTGAAGAAGTTATCAAACAATTTTACCTTCTGAAAATATAGATGTCAATGACATCACCATGTGATCACATTTCTGGTTCTCATGATTTTCAAAATGGAGTTCCATTTCCTTTTAACTAGAAAGAAGAGTGATAAAATCTAATTTTGAAAAAATGACCTTTCCTATCCGGAAGAATGGGATCTCTCAAACTCAATACTGTTAACATTTTGGGCCACATGATCCTTCATTATAGGAGAACCACTCTGTGTATTATAGGATGTTTAGTGGTGTCCCTGACCTAGGTTCCAATAACACCACCCCGTTTGTGACAACCAAAAATGTCTCCAGGTATGGCCAAGTGTCCCCTGGAAAGGGGAGTCAAAATCAACACAGGTAAGAACCACTGCTATAAAGAGACTGAAGGGCTTTTAAAAAAATAACTAAAAGCTGTTGAATTCTATGTTGAAGAAATACTTCAACTATTCAGCCATTAAAAAAACAATTAAATTTTGCCATTTGCAATGATATGGATGAACCTATCAAACTCATCATTGGTATGGAAGGTATGATGCTTAGTGAAATAGCCAGAGAAAGACAAGTACTCTATGTTATCACCTATATGTGGAGTCTAAAAAATAAAACTGCTCAATATAACAAAACAGAAACACACTCCCAGATACAGAGAACAAACTAGTGGTTTCCAGTGGAGAGAGGCATAGGGAAGGGGCATGACAGGTAAGGGATAAAGAGGTACAAACTACTTACTATGTATAAAATAAGTTACAAGAATATGTTGTACAGTACAGGGAATATAACCAATATTTTATAATAACTTTAAATGGAGTATGAAATTTAAAACTGAATCACTTTGTTATACACATGAAAGTAATATAATATTGTAAATCAATTATGTTTCGATTAAGAAAAAAATATTTCAAATTTATGAAAAGAGGTAAAGAATAGTGAGCACCTATGTGTATGGATGTGAGAGCTGGACTGTGAAGAAGGCTGAGCGCCGAAGAACTGATGCTTTTGAACTGTGGTGTTGGAGAAGACTCTTGAGATTATGACCAACCTAGATAGCATATTCAAAAGCAGAGGCATTACTTTGCCGACTAAGGTCCTTCTAGTCAAGGCTATGGTTTTTCCAGAAGTCATGTATGGATGTGAGAGTTGGACTGTGAAGAAGGCTGAGCGCCGAAGAATTGATGCTTTTGAACTGTGGTGTTGGAGAAGACTCTTGAGAGTCCCTTGGACTGCAAGGAGATCCAACCAATCCATTCTGAAGGAGATCAGCCCTGGGATTTCTTTGGAAGGAATGATGCTAAAGCTGAAACTCCCGTACTTTGGCCACCTCATGCGAAGAGTTGACTCATTGGAAAAGACTCTGATGCTGGGAGGGATTGGGGGCAGGAGGAGAAGGGGACGACCGAGGATGAGATGGCTGGATGGCATCACGGACTTGATGGACACGAGTCTGAGTGAACTCCGGGAGTTGGTGATGGACAGGGAGGCCTGGTGTCATGCGATTCATGGGGTCACAAAGAGTCGGACGCGACTGAGCTAGTGCACTGAAATGAACTGATCAGATTTGGTTGTGGAGCTCTCCTCTTCATTTTGCGGAGTTCTCCCCTATGCCTGGTTTGAGCCCTGTCTCCCTCTCCCCGTCCCTTGGTCTGCTATTCTTCTACTCCTTCCCTGAATGTATTTCTCTAAAGGAAAAATCTCTGATCTCTTACAGGGTTGGCTGCACAATATGAGAATTTCACCTGGGCTTTGATTTTTAGGCTTTTTTTTCTTAGTTTGTTTGACTTTGGATTGATTGAATAATTGCAGCTTATGGACTAAAATCTTTTCCAAGACAAGTAGTATTCCAGATTTTGAGTTTCTCTGAAATGCAGTGGGTGAGTTGGCTCACTTCTAGTTATTTATCTCCAGGGGCAGTAAGTTCAAATTTCCACTGAATACAAAGCGAACTCTGTCAGCTTACAGCCTTCCAAGAATTTATTGACATTTGTATCTTCTCTTCTCTCCATTACCATTAGTTTTGTCCTAATGGATTAACACCACCCCTATTTTAAAATATATTTTTATTTAAAGTTTAAATGGCAATATATTAACATGATTCAGGAATCAAATAATATATAACAGTATGCATTGAAAAGCAAACCAACCATATTTTTTAAAATGAATATTTTCATGTGATTTGTGGAAGGAGTAGAGATAAAAAAGAATTCAGTGTAGCATTTAATTACATTTTTATGTGGTTGTTCCAATGATAGGTGGCCACCATACAACTCCTATGTTTTTTAAATAAATAACATTAAAATAGTTTTCTATATAACAAAATGCTTTGTAAACCTCAGGAAACGACATCCTTGGTAGCAGTATCCATCACAGTAGATTATTTTAGGATTTTTTTTTTTTTTTTTAGAAATCACTGTGATTATAAGATGGTTACATAAAAGACCACAGAAACTTGCTTGACTCTGATATCACTTGCATGAGATGAAAGCTAATATAGAGTTTTTAGTTTCTAATCCTTTGAAGTAATAGTTTAGCTTTTCTCTTCTGGGTGCCCACTCTTAGACTTCTCGTTTCTTAACTCCATTTTGGGCTTCCTCCCCCGACTCCCATTTTGACAGACATGTTTTTTAAGCTGATTGATTATAGTTTTAGGATTTTTTCCCCCACATATGTACATGGAGTCATTATAGGTGGTTATCTAAAATAGGATATGATTTTTCCCAGTAATTTGAGTAATAAATTTTTGGTAACTCCTCCTAATTACTGCCTTTATTTTCTAGTCATTTAACTAAATACTGAAAGATCTTGTTATTTTAACGTCAGTAGTGACAGAGTTGGTGCCATGGAAATTTTAAGAGGATTCTAGTGGGCACTGAAGGTTACTAGATGATAGTTAGAAGTCCTTATCAATATAGGGCATAGCTTTTATTTTTCACTGTAGCAATGCCATGTGGGATAAGGAAATGGCAACCTACTCCAGTGTTCTTGCCTGGGAAATTCCATGGACAAAGGAGCCTGGCAGGCTACAGTCCATGGGGTCGTAAAAGAGTCTGATTAGACTTAGTGACTAAACAGCAATGCCATCTAGCCCCTCATGAGTAGAATATAGCTTGGCAGAGGATGTATGTTTAAGACATCAGAGACCTTAAAAATGTGATAATTGCTTGGACCTTTTAGCTCTATTTTTGTTGAAATGACTTAAAGTCTTTTGTGCTTTTTAAAAAATATAGTCATCTAGAGTATCTGGAATTAAATAAATGCATATTAAAATAAGGTGCCAATTTTCAGCATATAAGATTGGCAGATAAATTGGCAATAAATTGTACGATAATAGCAAGTTTAGATATTCGTGGGAATGTAAGCTAAAGCAGCTTTTAAGATGGCAGTTTGATGATATCTCTCCAAATTAAATGTGTATATTAATGTTCGATGCTAAATTCCATTTGTAGGAATTTATACTAGAGCAGGATACAAAGTATATGTACAAGGATGCTCATCACAGTAGTCTGTAATAATACCCAAACTTCTAGCTACCTAAATAGTCACCAGTTGAGGCTGTTTATTAAATGACATTATGTTCGTATCATCGAAGACTATATAGTTATTCAGAAGACTGAGTTATATGTGTTCATGAGAATGTATATATATGTGTTCATGAGAATGTATATATATGTGTGTGTGTGTTCGCATGACATGTCAGAGTTATCAGATGAAAACCTAAGAATGAGGGGATTTGTTAAGAAGTATACTTATATATGAATATTTACATACCTGCATACATACTTGCATGTACAGTGATGTTCCTGATGTGTGTGTGTGCTCAATTATACACACAGGAACATCCCAAAAGTCTATACAAGAAACCATCAGGTTTCTTCTTTTACCTTTCATTTTCAGTTTTCCTGTTGAATTATTTTTCTTAACCTTGAGCAGGTACTACTTTAATAATTTTTTAAAATATTTTTAATTAAAAAATTTTAATAAAATGTTCAAGAAGTATATTATACTAATATTGTAGCTATTCATTTAACCATTTCTAAAAGAGTTTAAAGGTTTGATTGTAAAACTGCATTACACTTTAAATAATTATTGATTTTTCCCCTCAGACACTGGCTGAATTTAGATCACTATAATTTGCATTTCAAACCTTTTAAAAATAAATGCTGTTTTTTCTCTTTGAAACACGGGCTACTAAACTATAGGTAGAAACCAGGAACACTGATTTCAGATTTTAAAAGTAAACTTTGAGAGAAGCTATAAATGAATCAGAGAAAATATAAGCTCTTAACATTATAGTCTTCATAAAAGATTGCTCAAGTCAAGAATTCCAGAAAAGGTTAAAAGCTTAGCTGAACTGACAAGGTATATGAGGCCGCACCAGCCCCCACGCCGGCAAAAGAAAACAATGGAATGACAGTGCGAGTGTTTGGAGAGAGGTGGTTAATGACAGCTTATTCCTTCATGGTTTCAGCTCTTGACAGAAGACAGCTCTGCTCGTTGTATCATGGCAGATGTATCATTACCTTCTGGCCCTGTCATGAGTGAACTGGGGGGAAGAAAAATGACGTTCAGTTTTGAAAATCCAATTACCTTCTGGAATTTTGGTCACTGTTTCTGGGATAGATGTGAATGAGCCATTCTGTGATGCTAGCTCTTTGCATCTAGATTGTTCTCTAGTATTGAGCTAATTAACTAATTAAGCATATACTTAAGCTAATCCTATAGTCAAGTGGAAAACTAGCTCTGACAGCATAGAGCACCTTGGTATTCTGACATCATCCCAAGAAAGACATTGTAAGGCCTCTCACGGCTTGTTTCTGTTCCTTTAACCTGTGTGCCTTCCTGACTTCAAACAACTTTTAAAGTAGACCTAGGTCATTTTTGCTAAGTACAAGAGAAAAAAATGCTAGATTTTAAAACAATTAATACCATTTTGCATGAAAAACATTTGTTTATAAATTATAATTTGATTGTAAAATAGCCTGTTTCTCAGTTAAATGCAATTTGAATTCTTCTGGTTTTTTTTTTTCGTTTTTTTTTTTCTTTTTTTTTGGCAACCTAAGAAGTGACTCTGGAGACTTAGAAGGAGAGGGTGTGGCTTTTGAAAGTACACTGAGAGCTTTGGGGTGTGCATATGATAAGAATTTCAATGGGGGTTGAAATGAGTTTAAATGCATAGAAAGCAGACATAAAAATCTTGTTTAATTTCTGTCATGTCGTTTCCTTCTGAGTCACTCTGATGTCTTTTTCAAGTCTGCTTTACTCTTGAGCTTTGTGCACTGTGTCCATGATCAGTATTTTTTCCCTTTTCATTTCGTCTTAACTGCCGATCCCTTTTCTGCGGCCCTTCCTTCAATATCAGCGGAAGCAGCTTGGACTGCTGAATCACAGCTGTTTGGGGGTGAGAGAGTGTATAAGACTGTGCAGGGTGAGATTCTCTGGGTAGAAGGTGGCACCTCCTGCAGTTATGGTCCATGCCCTGGACACTTTCAAAGACTGAGGAAGCCGCGGCTTGCTCCAGGGTTAAACTTTTCACATAACTTCCCTAGAGGAAAACATCGTCAATAAAATGGACTAATTAGTTGACAACTCTTGGTACCCTAGTTTACAAGAAAAGATTAAATGGGTCAGTTTTGCATTTTTCACTGCACTTTTGGTTTCTTTTGGTTTTTAGCCTTTTATACTTTTGCTTATCTTGATCGTCCTTTTTTAAAAACAGTACTTTCAGTATTTACCAGTTTATCCCCTAAGTTATTTTAATTTGAAAAGAACTAAAATGGATAGTGTCACCCTTTAGTAGTTGGAAATAGTCTAAACTTTAAATAATCAAGGCTGGAAATTATGAAAGGTAGCTAATTTGTGAAAGTATGCTGTGCACTATTAAGTCACCAAGTTAAATTAAATTTACTATATTTACATAAAAACTGAACTATTTTAAAGAAAATAATGTTTAGTGAATATTAGGATAAACAGTATTTCAAGGGGACTAGTTCAGTTGCATTTCATGTGTAATGTTATTTGTTGGTGATTTTTTTCAGCTGTTTACATGAT
>SJYC01008406.1:0-21816 GCA_006408675.1 Madoqua kirkii
TACTTTCTTATTCTTACCTTGAATTGCATATTTGAATAAAACTATGTTTATTTACAATGAACTGGTCTTCAAATATTTAAAAGAACATTTATCTATAGAAACAAATGCCAACAATATTTTTAATCTTTCTTAAGGAAAGTTTAATGTACTTCTTAGTTTGCGTTTTCTGATAGTAAGAAAATGTCTTTTCATTGAGCTTTTTCTTGCACATTTACTAAGTATTCTAATGGTTTGAATGGTGTATGTTGTTTGTGATCAAAAACTTACAGAAGTTAAATGTGTCTATCAGAACAAACTTAAAACTATTGGTAATTTTTTTTCCTGGAAATTAACAAATTAGAACATCAAAGCCTGTATAGCAAAGTATGTAGTAGGTCATTTGCTGCTTCAGGCATTTTCTTTCCCTCCAGGATGCATTTGCTTAGTTTCTCTCACTTTGTGCCTGTGGCACTGCATGGGGAAATTCAGACATGCTCTTCCCCTCCAAGGAATCTCAGGGGTGGAGGATAACTTATACAAAATTAATAATTGGTGTTGCTTTTTCATTATCGCCTATCCATGGCAATTTGCACTGTTCCTTTAGAGGAAGAAACTGAGTTGTGTACAAAGTACTTACAGCAAATACATTAACAAGTTTAAAGCCATGAGCCAATTTTTAAAAGGAAATATTGAAATAGTCAGTACTATATAAGTAATTAAAAATATTGATCCAGTAATTTTGGGGTAATAAAATTCTAAAATTTAATATTAAAAGGCCACCTGATGGATGCAAAGAGCTGACTCATTTGAAAAGACCGTGATGCTGGGAAAGATTGAGGGCAGGAGGAGAAGGGGACAACAGAGGATGAGATGGCTGGATGGCATCACTGGCTCAAGGGACATGGGTTTGGGTGGACTCCGAAGGTTGGTGATGGACAAGGAGTCCTGGTGTGCTGCGGTTCATGGGGTCGCAGAGTCGGACACAACTGAGCAACTGAACTGAACTGAATCCTAAAAGTGAAGAACAATTGTAGTGTTAAATTTTATGAAGCCTAAATTAAATGAGTTTGTTCATTTAGCCAGAGAACAGTTTTAGCTATTAGAATTTACCCTATTAGACATTTTATTTTTAGTCTTCAGGTGACTAATTTTGCTTAAGCATTTTGTTTCAACATATTACAGAAACAGTCTTATGTAACTTTAGACTTGACATTTGTGTGACTTGGTCAAGTGTTTTGAACTGTGTACAGAAATGATTTTATAGGAGAGAAAGATTAAGATACTTTTGAAAAGAAATTATATATACACACATATAAAATAAATAATTGCACAGTCTTAATTTGATTTTTCTTTTTAATTCCTGAGAACTTTTTCACTAGCTCTAATACTGCTTCTTAAGTGAGGTCTTTTTCCATTTTAGATAAATTTGAGTTGTTTTATGACAAATAGTTTTACCATTAATTATTTTAGGGAATTTTCTGGTGGTCCACTGGTTATAATTCTGTGCATTCATTGCCAAGGGCACAGGTTCAATCCCTGATGAGGGAATTAGTAATCCCACAAGCTGCATAACAAGGTCAAAAAAATTTTTTTTATATTTTCTTAAGTAAGCATTTCTAAGTCATATCATTGTCTCATCTTGAGCTTCTGCAACTCAATTTGTTACTTGTATAAGGAATGATATCAATAAATTAAGCCTCCTAAATACTCTAGCTTTAGAAAGTATCCTGTTTCTTTATTTAGAATACATGCACCAGACTGCAGCCTGTAACAGCCAGTATTATAATAACAAAGCTATTTGTCAAATTTTATATGTGTGCTTTGTTTCCCTCTAAATTGTGACCTCACTGAGGGCAGAGTCGATATATCTTTACCATTACCTGGTAATGCAGGTTTAGCGGATAAGAAGACAGGGTTAAACATTCTTTGGGGTTAAACATTCTTGGTGCCAGTTTTAGCTTTGTGACTTAATAGCTGTGTGACTTGGTCAAGTGTTTTAGAGGTTAAAGTGTCTGCCTCCAATGCAGGAGACCCGGGTTTGATCCCTGGGTTGGGAAGATCCCCTGGAGAAGAAATGGCAATCCACCCCAGTATTCTTCCCTGGAGAATCCCATGGATGGAGAAGCCTAGTAGGTTACAGTTCACAGGGTCGCAAAGAGTCGGACACGACTGAGCGACTTCACCTCACCTCACCTCAGTCTTGTCCATAGAATGATCATCATAACGATAGCAAACTCATAGAATTATCCTGAAGATTAAATGACAAAATATACAAAAAGCACTTATGTTTCTGCCTATAGTGGATCTTTAACCTCTTTATAGATGAAGGGAAAAAAGAATTTTCATTAGCGAAAGAGATACATATGATGGCTTATTGGCAGGTACCATCTTATTTTGTTAAATCTTTAAAAGATAATAACATACGACTTAAGTTTCCTTCTTAAATAGGAACATGATCCATGTAAGTTCTTTTTGTTAATGAATGTTAATAGTGATACAGGGGGAGATGGTAGTTATTTAGCATTATATCTTATTTTTGGTTTGTTTTTTCCCTTTTCCTCTACAAATCCTGCCGCTTTATATTTTATTCCTCTGAGAGTATGACTGTCTCTTTTGAGCATCTAGTTGTATTGACAGTGATTTTTCTAGGTCCAAATTATTAACTATTCTGTGGACCCAAAGGACATAGGTTAAGTTTTTAGCACTGCTTTGGAGCTATAGGTGGGCTTCTAATGGCAACCTTCAGGGGTAACTGGAGGATGTGAAACATAAGCCTTCTGAAAATGACTTTTTAAAACCCAGAGTCATTAATGGCAAAAATTTTTTTTTCTAACCTCTTACTTTGTAAAATCCATCCTATTCATCCAGCAGTCCTCCAGTTCATCTATAGATGCATTAAGTATTTATTGAGCACCAAGCACTATTTAAGTTTAGGGAGGTACAGTATTAATTAAAACATAGTGCCTGTCCTCAAGACTTTGTGGTTTAATGAGGGTTACAAGTGGATTTGGTGCAGTGTGGTGTGTGCCAGACTGTATGCACAGAGTATTGTGAGCATGTTGAAGGTGTCTCTTAATGTGATATCTATGGAAATACTTCCCAGAAGAAGTAATCTTTCCATAGAATCCTCAGGTATGAGTAGGCACTTGGAGGTGGAGAGAGGTATTCCAGACAGAGTGGTTAGTTGAATATAGCTTGAAAACAGATTGTGATGTGAGAGGTCAAGTGTAAGAATGAGGCTGTAGACATCATCAGGACCAGGTGTGTCCTCTTAAGGTATTTATACATTTGTGTTTAAGGCTTATAGAGCAGCATTGAATAGTGACTAAATAGGGAAATGACATGTCAAATTGTGTTTTAGATGGTTAAATCTGGCACAAACCTGAACAGTGGCTTCAGTGACCAGTAAGATATTATCAACATAACACACGTGAGCAAAAATGGTAGATTAAACTGAGGAGTCAGGAGAAACGAATAGAACTGGAGAGATAAAAGAGTCACGACGATGATTGATTGTCTGTGGGAAGTGAAAGAAATAAAAGTCTCAAGTATGATACCTGGATTTCTGATTTTTCTAATAGGGGAGATGGTAGTTATCATTAAATGAGTTGAGGAATACTCAAGAAGAGTGGTATTTTAACACATAAGGGATATGATTTAGGTCATACCTGAATGGTCTAGTGGTTTCCCCCACTTTCTTCAATTTAAGTCTGAATCTCGCAATAAGGAGTTCATGATCTGAGCCACAGTCAGCTCCCAGTCTTGTTTTTACTGACTGTATAGAGCTTCTCCATCTTTGGCTGCAAAGAATATAATCAATCTGATTTTGGTGTCAACCGTATGGTGATGTCCATGTGTAGAGTCTTCTCTTGTGTTGTTGTTAAGAGGGTGTGTGCTATGACCAGTGCATTCCCTTGGCAAAACTCTATTAGTCTTTGCCCTGCTTCATTCCGTACTTCAAGGCCAAATTTGCCTGTTACTCCAGGTGTTTCTTGACTTCCTACTTTTGCATTCCAGTCCTCTATAATGAAAAGGACATCTTTTTTGGTTGTTAGTTCTAGAAGGTCTTGTAGGTCTTCATAGAACCGTTCAACTTCGGCTTCTTCAGCGTTACTGGTTGGGGCATAGGCTTGGATTACCGTGATATTGAATGATTTGCCTTGGAAACGAACAGAGATCATTCTGTCATTTTTGAGATTGCGTCCAAGTACTGCATTTTGGACTCTTGTTGACCATGATGGCTACTCCATTTCTTCTGAGGGATTCCTGCCCGCAGTAGTAGATATAATGGTCATCTGAATTAAATTCACCCATTCCAGTCCATTTTAGTTTGCTGATTCCTAGAATGTCAACGTTCACTCTTGCCATCTCCTGTTTGACCACTTCCAATTTTCCTTGATTCATGGACCTAACATTCCAGGTTCCTATGCAATATTGCTCTTTACAGCATTGAATCTTGCTTCTGTCACCACCAGTCACATCCACAGCTGGGCATTGTTTTTGCTTTGGCTTCTTCCCTTCATTCTTTCTGGAGTTATTTCTCCACTGATCTCCTGTAGCATATGGGGCACCTACTGACCTCAGGGTATTCCTTTTTCAGTATCCTATCATTTGCCTTTGCCTTATTGATTTGAACAATAACTGATATATTCATTATATTGATACTAAAATAGAAGTGAGGCAAAGAGATATGTCCAAACTTCATTTATTCATTATGTGAGTACCTTGATTTATAGTTTCCAAATACTTAAAGAATGTGTGCTTAATATTATATGTGATTCACAGTGTCACAACTACAGACAAGAGAAACTGTTACATTTAATCTGTATAATTAAGATTTTAACTTCATTTCTTTTTTTTTTAACTTCATGTTCTTAAGTCCAGACTATCAACAAAACAATAAATGAAGCCCTGATTTTTAGTATTTGCCAATTTCTATGGTATAAGTACTCATATAAAAGCCATGGATAATTTTAAGCTACCAGTCTATTGTTATTGAACATAGAGTTGGGAAGAGATATACAGTATTTCGTCATTATGTGTTATGTCCACCATACAATAGATATAATAGACACTAATAACAGAGCATAGATAATAGTAAAATATAGTAAAATAACTAGGAAGTGATGAGTGTTTATTACGTTTATGTTGTACGTATTTGTTCAATTCAGTCAGTTCAGTTGCTCAGTCGTGTCCGACTCTTTATGACCCCATGGACTGCAGCCCGCCAGGCCTCCCTGTCCATCACCAACTCCCGGAGTTTACTCAAACTCATGTCCATTGAGTTGGAGATGCCATCCAACCATCTCATCCTCTGTTGTCCCCTTCTCCTCCCACCTTCAATCTTCCCCAACATTAGGGTCTTTTCAAATGAATCAGTTCTTTGCATCATGTGGCCAAAGTAGTAGAGTTTCAGCTTCAACATCAGGACTGGTTGGATCTCCTTGTAGTCCAAGGGACTCTCAAGAGTCTTCTCCACACCACAGTTCAGGAGCATCAGTTCTTTGGTGCCTAGCTTTCTTTATATTCCAGCTCTCACATCCGTACATGACTACTGGAAAAGCCGTAGCTTTGACTAGATGGACCTTTGTTGGCATGTATTTGTAAGAATTATGTAATTTAATTTTTGATAGTGGCTTTGTGTAACAGCTGATTCACAGAATTCCTGAAAAATTAGTAGTTTTTTCCCATGAACCAGTATGTGTTAGCTCTAAAATGCCACACTTTGTAATGAGGATGTTCAGTGCAGCACTATTTATGTGACTTACAGCCGAAACTGTCTCTGCCCATCAGTAGTAGAATGGTAATTTTTATTTTTGTCTAATTATTATCTAAGTATGCTAGAAATCTAGTTCTTACTTCTAACTATAAATCTGAATCTGCTATCTTTACACAGTAGAATACTATAATGTAGCATATGGGGCACCTACTGACCTCAGGGTATTCCTTTTTCAGTATCCTATCATTTGCCTTTGCCTTATTGATTTGAACAATAACTGATATATTCATTATATTGATACTAAAATAGAAGTGAGGCAAAGAGATATGTCCAAACTTCATTTATTCATTATGTGAGTACCTTGATTTATAGTTTCCAAATACTTAAAGAATGTGTGCTTAATATTATATGTGATTCACAGTGTCACAACTACAGACAAGAGAAACTGTTACATTTAATCTGTATAATTAAGATTTTAACTTCATTTCTTTTTTTTTTAACTTCATGTTCTTAAGTCCAGACTATCAACAAAACAATAAATGAAGCCCTGATTTTTAGTATTTGCCAATTTCTATGGTATAAGTACTCATATAAAAGCCATGGATAATTTTAAGCTACCAGTCTATTGTTATTGAACATAGAGTTGGGAAGAGATATACAGTATTTCGTCATTATGTGTTATGTCCACCATACAATAGATATAATAGACACTAATAACAGAGCATAGATAATAGTAAAATATAGTAAAGTAACTAGGAAGTGATGAGTGTTTATTACGTTTATGTTGTACGTATTTGTTCAATTCAGTCAGTTCAGTTGCTCAGTCGTGTCCGACTCTTTACGACCCCATGGACTGCAGCCCGCCAGGCCTCCCTGTCCATCACCAACTCCCGGAGTTTACTCAAACTCATGTCCATTGAGTTGGAGATGCCATCCAACCATCTCATCCTCTGTTGTCCCCTTCTCCTCCCACCTTCAATCTTCCCCAACATTAGGGTCTTTTCAAATGAATCAGTTCTTTGCATCATGTGGCCAAAGTAGTAGAGTTTCAGCTTCAACATCAGGACTGGTTGGATCTCCTTGTAGTCCAAGGGACTCTCAAGAGTCTTCTCCACACCACAGTTCAGGAGCATCAGTTCTTTGGTGCCTAGCTTTCTTTATATTCCAGCTCTCACATCCGTACATGACTACTGGAAAAGCCGTAGCTTTGACTAGATGGACCTTTGTTGGCATGTATTTGTAAGAATTATGTAATTTAATTTTTGATAGTGGCTTTGTGTAACAGCTGATTCACAGAATTCCTGAAAAATTAGTAGTTTTTTCCCATGAACCAGTATGTGTTAGCTCTAAAATGCCACACTTTGTAATGAGGATGTTCAGTGCAGCACTATTTATGTGACTTACAGCCGAAACTGTCTCTGCCCATCAGTAGTAGAATGGTAATTTTTATTTTTGTCTAATTATTATCTAAGTATGCTAGAAATCTAGTTCTTACTTCTAACTATAAATCTGAATCTGCTATCTTTACACAGTAGAATACTATATTGTAATAAGATTAAACTTACAATTATATGCAACAAGGTATTAGTAGATGAAGCTCTCCAACTTACTGTTATGTTAAAGGAACCAATCAGAAAGAATATAAATTATGTGATTCCATGTATATAAAGTTCAAAAACACGCAAAACTAATACATGGTGTGAGAAATCAACGTAGTATTTATGCTCAAAGGGAGATTCATGACGAGGGCTTCTGGGGTGCTAGAAGCGCCCATTTTTTAAAAATCTGTTAGTTCCATGTGCTCACTTTGTGAAAACTTATTGAGCTGTATACTTAAAGTTTGTGCGCTTTTCTGTGTATATGTAATATTTCACTTAAAATTTCACTAGAAACAAAGTATTAGCTGAATTGGAAGACGCATCTGGGAACTAGGCAGTTAGTATATTTGAGGGATATCTTACGTTGAGATATAGCCTGAGCCCACTCTAAGTTATTACAGAATTGGGATTTTTCTCTTTCAGGTATATGTGAACTTCAATTGAAATACTTTCCTTTCTTGAACTTAGCCTGTACACTTAGTACATCACTTCTTGGCTTGCTTTTTCTTCTTTCTAAAAGACTTCTTCCTAGTTCCTAATTTCCTGTTGAAATTTCTTTGCATTCTCTTCACATGGAAGTCATTCTTGAATTGTTTGAGGTCTGATTATAGTAAAGGTAGTTTTTACCTACTGGCCTATCTATTACAATATAAACTTTGAAGATTAGTGTGAACATGGTTAGATATACTTTTCCAGGCTCAAGAGTATTGCATGATGAGGCTTTCACAGTCTGACTGCTGCGTAAGTGGGATTTGTTTAAGGCTTCCTCTGTTGTCTCAAATATCACCCCCAATTCTGTATCTTGATGGTTTTTTCCATTGTCCTTATTGTAATCATCCAATACCAGCTCTCATAAAAATGCTTTGTCATGACCTACGTACTGTCAAGCATATTTACTATCACTTTTGAAATAATCTAAAATTTCATGGTAATGTAGTAAATAGTGAGAAATTGCAAGTCCCTTTCCATTAAGAGATTTTGTAAATTACATATACCTTACTAGTAACTGGTTGCCAGCCATGATCTTAAAGGGTTGTTCTCATGAAAGATTACTATATTTCTAGATGTTGAATCTGAGACTAGTTAAAAATCCCCAGATCTGTTCATCTAGATTGGATGAACTAAGTTTGATTTTCTCTCTGGTCAGGTTAATGCCATAACTCTGCTGTTAGTGAAGATCAGACTCAAACTGCTAGTGTCTGCAACCGTGTGATGTTTACTTGCTGTACTTACCAGTCCACTTATGGACGCCCTCCCACTGGTATGCTTATGGCTGGTTTAAAAGTCTGTGTCAGGTGGCTTATTCATTTATACTTGTTGTTCAGTTGGTAAGTCGTGTCTAACTCTGCCACCTCATGAACTGCAGCACACCAGGCTTCCCTGTCCTCTGCTGTCTCCCAGAGTTTGCTCAAGTTCATGTCCATTGAGTTGGTGATACTGTCTAACCATCTCATCCTCTCCTGCCTTCTCCTTTTGCCGTTTTCATTTGTACTTACACAGTTGATAAACTCATTTCTTTTCTAACTCATTCTATGCTGGAATGCTTCTGACAGTTTGTATCTTAAGCACTTCATTTCTGGGAGGGTCCAATTTAAGTTTAATTTTATTTTCTCCAATTTTAGAACAAGTTTAACTTTTTTACATTTTTTTCTGTGTTATAAGAAAAATCAAGTTATGTCGCTTTAAAATTTTTTTGTAAGTAAAATTCTTTTAACAATGTTTTCTAATTCCTTTGGCATGAAGAAGCCAATAATTCTACTTTCCTAAAGCGACTTGTTTTCCTTTTACACTCCCCGCTTCTGGTGTTGGCACTCTTGTTTTTACTAGGCTCTCTTGCACACAGAATTTTAGATTTTTTACAGAATAAAGGTTATAGGCGAATAGCCAGCTGTCATATTCTTGAGGTCAGACACCACTACTGTATATGAGATGCTCTGTTTGGCTTCACACTGCTTGCCAGATTGCTAAGCAGATGTTCTAGGCTATAATTCAGGAAACTGGGACCTCTTGAAACATTCCCTGAGAGTTGCTTTTGACATCTCTGAATCATTTATTTAAAGGTAATTAGTTCGAGTGAAAATGAAAATGCATTGATGTGAAAAGAACAAAATTATTTTACAGTGTTTGGAAATTGTAGCTTGATTAGAAACTTGATCCTGGATATGTATATGATGGTACAAAAGTATAAATTTTAACGTAAGAATGCATTAGAATTAAGACTTTTCACTTTTTTCTTTAATTTGGAGACTTAACAAAAAGGGGATTTTTCTTCAAAGTTTTTCTGTGTATAGACTTTAAGGACTACCAGTTGACTCTGTGCTACATTGAAGAACTAAAAAGCTGCCTGTTTTTATACAGAAAACAGGTGCAGAGGAGAGTGTAAAAATATTCTTTTTTCTATTATATATCCTAGTACATGCCTTGGTACTTTTCTCAAGTATCCTATCAATATTTTTGTTGTTACTACAGTTTTTTAAATTAATAATGAATGCAAAGTTTCCTATTTATACTTGGGACTTTTATGAAATACTTTTCTAAAGCTGTAGTTTTTTGTGTCCAATATTAACACATCATTTGCACAGAAGATAAGAATTTAAACTGATAACTGTTATGATCTACGAGTCATAAAACTGCATTAAAAAAAAACCTGCTATGATATGTTCATTTAGATCTCTTTGGCCACTTTTAGATAGTAAAGGAGCCATATAACTTGTGTGGGTATCAGTGTATTTTACTTGTATGCCTTGTGCTTTAAAGTGCTTCACACAGAAGTAGTATAAGATCCAATATCTTGTTATTGAGATAATTGTTAGGCCTACCACATTTTACGAAAGGTGAGAATAAATAGTAGGATAAACCTCCAAGTCTCATTTATATTCACCTGCGGGTGAATTTGAATTTAAAGTTAATGCGGATCCATTGGACATTCAGGATACTCATAACAAACACTTCAGTCAAACTAATGAAGTCTCAGAGTGAAAATCGAACTCTTGAATCACCTCTGTTTTTCCTCCTTAAACAATTCTCCCATTCTTTTTCTCATTTCATTTTTTGGATAAATAGCATTACAATGAGACTGATGTGAAAGACCAATCTCAGCAATTCTCCGAGAGTTGTAGAAAAGTAATCGAAGGTGTTAATTTACAAAACTTACCCTAATCTTTAAGCCTAAGTGGATATATAACCTTAACTTCATAACTTCCAGTTCTGCTGGGTTAAAAGTTGTATTCCAGTGTGAAAAAACACATGGTTTGGTGATGTCAGTTTTATAACTGAAATCCAAGCAGAGCTTCTGTGTCTAAAGGAAATATAAGGGTATGCATAGGTAAGCTCTTATTTGGATAATTGATATTTGAGTATTAGTCATCTCTGTCCTCTCTTTCTTCTTGCCCTTTCTCTTCCTCTCCCCTCTTCATTTCGTACAAATGTGGTGGTGGTGGTTTTGTTGCTAAGTCGTGTCTGACTCTTGCAACCCCGTGGACTGTAGCCTGCCAGGCTCCTCTGTTCATGGGATTCTCCAGGCAAGGATACTGGAGTGGATTGTCATTTCCTTCTCCAGTGGATCTTCCTGACCCAGGAATCAAACCCAGGTCTCTTGCATTGCAGGCAGATTCTTTACCGACTGAGCTATGAGAGAAGCCCTCATACAAATATACATTCACACAAATTAGCAAGTCAATATTAGCATATCAGGTTACCAGGTTTTGTCAATGAAAAGATGCCTATTTTCTTTAAATTTTAACATCTCTGAAATTGGACTGTGCCTGTCTTTTCTCTACCCAAATTTAGAAACAATTGAGAGAAAAAAAGTAACATGATAGAGATCAGTGTATCATTTTTATAACTAATAAATAGTAGATTGAGGAATGAGTTCATCCTACTATCCAGGTGGGTTATTCTCCCCAGAATTCAGCAGATTTACCTGCAGGCTCATCCCATGAGCTTATGGCCCAGAGCAGCAGAGAATGTATGCTTTCTACAGGCATCTGGGGGCTTCCCAGGTGGCTCAGATGGCAAAGAATCCACCTGCAATACGGGAGACCTGGGTTCAATGCCTGGGTTGGGAAGATCCCCTGGGGAAGGAAATGGCAACTCACTCTAGTACTCTTGCCTGGAGAATCCCATGGACAGAGGAGCCTGGTGGGCTACAGTCCACGGGGTTGCAGAGTCGGACATGACTGAAGTGACTCAGCACAGCAAAGCTCCGCACGGCACAGAGGCATCTGGCTGCCCAGATGGGAGGAAGAGCCCGAGTCACAAGGAGCAGCTCACCGTCACGCAGGATGGCGCCCCTGCTCCAAGGGAGAGTGGGAAGGCGGGAGCAGCGAGGGGCGTGCTGTGAGTCTGGACGCTCACTAGTCTAGAGTACTGGTGTACCCCTGCTGACCGAGTGAAGCTCGGGTCTCTAATCTAGATACTACTCCAAAACTGAGCCCTTCCCCAAGTTCTGATTTGCTTAGGATGCTTTAAAGATACAGATGTTAAAATATACCCTAGGAATATATTCACTTTTTATTCTCTCCCTCCTGTCTCTGGAGTCTTCTCCGGCTCGCCTTTCTACTTTCATACACTTTTACTGCTGCCAACACCTGCTGAGTTCTGTATTTCTTGGAGAAGCTGGTCCTTTCCGGGCCGACTCCAGGCTCACTCTCTGTTGTGGGATGCACCTTTTCCTCCCAGTTGCCTGCCTTCCAACACAGCTGAATCTCATGCCTTATCTTCCTCTGCCTTTGCTTATGATGTCCCATTCAGGTCCCTTGAGATGAATTTATCCTCTCCTTGATCTCACTCTTATCATCACACCTTCTCTTTTACATTTATTCTCTTGTACACCGTCTCCCCTGGCCTGTCACATGCCTACCTGGGCTTAATAGAGTTCCTTTGAACTAGAAGCTTGTCAGTATTAAAAAAAAAACCTACATTCAAGCCACATGTTGTTAATATCCTCATTTGCTCCACACATGCTGCCTTAGGATTGGCTTCTTTCTTGAAGAATTAGCATTGAAGAAATCCACATTTGCATTTTATCACATCCGCCACAGCCCATCTGGAGTGAACCACCAATCCACAGTGGATTTTTGCCGAAGAGGGTTTTGCTTCGTGAAGCACCTAGATAAATGCACAAAGATAAAAGCAAAAGAAAACACTTTTTTATTTTCTTCAGAATCAAAGTTTAATATGCCATGTTTGCCAGGGTATAAGGCATATTAAAATTATACTTAAGTATTAGAAATTGAGTGTCTGAGGCAGGAATAAAATTGTATCTGTTTGCATGGCTTGGCAAATGAAAATTATTTCAGTGTATTGCCCTCTGTATTTTTGTACTGTAATCTATAAAACTTTACAAGTTGTGCTTATTAAGAAAATTGATATCTCCAATCAGATAATCATGAAGCTGATTCTGTAACAGAAAGAAGGAGAGTAGAGATACTTGGAAAAACCAGAAAAGCTGGTCTTTAGTAGTATATACCTTGAATTAGTGGAGTAGGATTAGGGTTTTTCTTCACATTTTACTTTGTCTTATCTTGAGATTATTTTTCCACCAGCTGCATTGTAGATATATTTTTCCTAAGTGGTAACAGATAAGTTGAGGTTTTTTCCCTACTACTTGTTTGTAGAATACTTGTTCATTCATTTAGCATTTATTTGAGCATCATATATGTGTGTGTGTATCATTGTCATATAGCATATATGTGTGTATACGCATACATGAAACACTGTTCTAGATAGTGGGGATATACCAGAGAATAGCCCCAAATCCCAGCTCTCATGGAGCTTGTCATTCTGCTGGAGTATCATGACAGTTAAAAGTTAAAATGTGATATAGTTAGAAGTTGATCTTCTAGTAGTAATGGAAGTTCCCCCAGAGAAGGAGATGGCAACCCACTTCAGTATTCTTGCCTGGAAAATCCCATGGACAGAAGAGCCTGGCTTGCTATAGTCCACAGGGTCACAACGAGTTGGACGTGACTGAAGCAACTTAGCACACACACTGCTCTTTCAGTATCTCATGACACGGCAGTCTCCAGGGATTCAGACTTCATGCATGATGGCTCGTGGAAGGAAGAATGCAGAAACCGCCAGTTCTCCTAGGTGTTAGGAATGGAGCTGGCATAGCGTCGCCTTCCTCATACTCCTTTTGATTTGTATTGGATGATAGTTGCTTTGCAATGCTGTGTTTGTTTAAGCTCTACAGCAAAGGGAATCAGTTGTGTGTATACATGTGCTCAGTTCCTTCAGTTGTGTCCAGCTCTTTGTGACCCTGTGGACTGTAGCCCGTCAGGCTCCTCTGTCCATGGGATTCTCCAGGCAAGAATACTGGAGTGGGTTGCCTTGCCCTCCTCCAGGGAATCTTCCCCACCTAGGGATGGAACCCTCGTCCCTTATGTCTCCTGCATTGACAGCGGGTTCTTTACCACTGGCGCCACCTAGGAAGCCCGTATGTGTACATCTATCCTCTCTTTAGATTTGCTTCCCATCTAGGTCACCAGAGAGCACTGCGGAGAATCCCTTGTGCTGTGCAAGGGGCTGCTCTCCACAGTTATCTGTTTCAGACAGTAGTGGTGTATATAGGCCAAGCCCAATCTCCCCGTTCATCCCACCCCGTTCTTCCCCCTTGGTATCCCTAAGTGTGTTCTCTCCACCTGTGTCTCTGTCTCTCCTTTGTGACTAAGTAAGCCTATACCATTTTTCTAGATTCCACATATAAGCAATATTATTATGATATTTGTTTTTCTCTTTCTGACGTATTTCACTCTATAACCATCTCTAGGTCTATCCCTGTCTCTGCAAATGGCACTATTTTGTTCCTTCTAATGGGTGAGTAATATTCCATTGTATATGTATATATACACCACATCATTATCCATTCCTTTGCTGATGGACATTTAGGTTGCTTCTATATCCTGACTGCTGTAAACAGGGCTGCAGTGAACATTGGTGGGCATGTATCTTTTTGAGTTGTGGTTTTCGCTGGGTGTATGTCCAAGTGTGGGATTATTGGGTCGTACAGTAATTCTATTTTTAGTTTTCTGAGAAACCTCCATACTGTTTTCCACAGTGGTTGTACCAGTTTACATTCCCACCAGTAGTGCAGGAGGGTTCCCGTTTCTCTACTCCTTCTCCAGCATTTGGTCTTACTCTTTTGGTCAAAGCCGGCACACGTCAGCCCAGGTTCAAGAGTAGGTGGCTTAGACTCCCCTCCCCTAGAGATCTTATAGCCATGTTTACTGTGCCGCATGTGCATTTAATTAGCTATGTGACTTCAGAAAATCACTTCAGTTGCCTGAATGTAAGAACCCTAAACTAGTCTGTCCTAGCAGTCAGCAGAGATGTGAACGCATCTTGTAATCCTTATGTTAATGGTAATTGTTTACCCAATATGATTCATTGATATATTCTATTTACTGCAGCTTCAATTTGAATACGGTAAAAAAAAATTATAAGCTTCTCATTCTCCAAGGTCTTTAAGGTAGTTCGATAACATCACCATCTCATACCATACTGTGTGTATATAACTTATTAAGGAAGAAGTGGCAAATTATTATGTCACATTATCATAATATAAAATATCTTCTGTCGCCTAGGTGTCTTTTACTCATCGGTATTATAATGACCAAACAGAATAAGACGTTGCAGTTTGTAGCAGTCTAAAATTTGACATTCCATGAGGAAAATGACTGCGAGCATTCTTTCTTTTCATGACTGTATCTTTTGAAACATTTCTTTATCCACTCATCTGTCAGTGTACACTTAGCTTGTTTCTGTTTTTTCCATTGTAAATAGTGCTGCTGTGAGCATTGGGGTGCATGTATCTTTCTAATTAGAGTTTTCTCCATGTTACAGAGTTTCCTCTGGATATATGCCCGGGAATGGGATTGCCAGATGACAGGGCAACTCTATTTTAGAGTTCTAAGGAACCTCCATACTGTTTTCCTAGTGTCTGCACTCATTTCCCACCAGCAGTAAGAGGGTTCCTTTTCCTCTCCACGTTCTCCAGCATTTACTATTTGTAGGCTTTTTATCGATGGCTATTCTGACTGGCCATCTGTGTGAGGTGATACTCATTGTAGTTTTCATTTGCATTTCTCTAATAATTAGTGATGCTGAGCATTTTTTTATGTGCCTGTTGGCCATCTATATGTCTTTCCATGTTTTACTTAAAGGATGCCTATATGTACATTCAGATAGGTGACCATGTTTTTTATTTCTTTTTCACTTTTAAAAAGTTACTTAGGAAAATGCTTTAAAAAAAAGGAAAAGTAAAAAAATTATACAGTCCTTACAGTTAAAAAAACAATAAATGAAATTTTCTATCCCTGCTCTTACCCCATGTAATCTTGATTCACAATTTGATGGATATCCTTGTAAATTTTTTCCTAAAGCTATATAACTATTGATGTGTCTATCTGTATTTATTATTTATTTCACCAGGAAAAATTATGATCTACATATATTTTCACTTTTAATTACCCACCCAGCCTTGCTAAACCACAGTTTCTTCATCTGAAAAGGCAGGGGCTTAGCAGTAGTACCAGCTTGCAGGCTCATAGTAAAGTTAAGTGAAATAATCCATGTAAATTATTTATATCACATCAGCACAAGTAAAATGGAGGAGAAGGATGGATAGTGTATTTATTTATCTTATTGTAATTCCATCACTTTAGGGCATCTAATAGAAATTGGAGTGCTTGAGGCAGGATAAACATAAAAAGATTGACAAAGACCAGAAATTATAGTAATGTTTAAACTAGTACTTGAGCTTACAGTGGCGCATCATTAAGTGTGCTGAAAGTGATTGCCAGTCACAATTGCCCAAGATACAATACTGTTTTCTTAGTTTTCAGTGTAAAAATTCATTTCCCTTCCTGGTTTCCTTACCTTATTCTACAATGAAATAGAAATTATACTACCATTTTATAAAATTAAAAAAAAATCTTTCCTAAACCATCTTTGTAAAATATGCTAAAGTGATACATTTCAAAGTTTGTCTATCTTCTTTCATCTACAAACTTGGCAGTAAATCAGTTGAATGTTTTGAGTGCCATTTACAGGTAAGGCAGGATATTAAACACATAATTATCAACTGTCTACAAAAGTTTTAAAATCTTTATGTAAATATATAATGGTACTTAAGAGCATGAATTAATCTCTCCTCTTCCCACCTCCCCAAACTGTGTGAGACTATATTTTTAGTTGAAATAAATTGAAATACTGTAAACATGGCTGCTGCTTCAGATCCCCTTTTGTTTTCTCCGATACTTTGCTGATACTGAATTGCTTGAGGTATTTTTAGAAAGTGGCAGTGCCTGACACCCACCCCCGGATGGTGAGATTGAAGTTCCATGTTTCCCAGGTGATTCTAAACGTGCAACAAAGTTTAGGAACTATTGCCCTCAGCTCAATCTGTACCTTGGATTAATTACATCAGAATCTCTGGGAGAATGGAGGCAACAGGACGTCAGTATATTTTCAGGTATCCCAGATGATCACGATATGCAGCCAGATTAAGGATCCCTTTAGAGAATCAGGAGGGAATTCAGAGAAGCTGTAATAGAAAGAATTTTTCTGCTTTAGTGACTGCACATAGGAAGTAGTAGGAGAACCAAGGAACACAGAGTTTTAAATTTAGAAGAATTTAATATCTGACCCTTCATTTTGCACAGTTAAAAAGACTTGCTCAGTGTCGCATGTCTGAGAAATGGACACTGCCTCCACTCCTTCCACTCACACATGCCCACGTTCCCCTACTACTTCCTTTCGGTACCTGCAATATATTATATTTATATATAAATATTTGGTTGAATGTGTAGGACACTGGTGTTATTGGTGACAAAGTCGAAAAGGCATATTGTTGTACTTTGAGCATATACCAGAAATTTAGTTGTTGATTGGTTTGGTTAGAGAAAGTAGAAAAATATCTATAAAGGAGATTATCTGTAAACATTAAGTCAAAGGAAATAATAATCAGGTGTGAAGTTGCAATCAGATTGACAAAGACTCATTAATAAAGAGGAACAAGTTAAAACCCATAAATGTGACTGAGGAGCGAATATAGAAGGAGGATATCTAAGGGCTGAGACTTTGGGAAGCAAACTCATTTAGGAGCCGGTGGAGCGAAATGAGATGGAAAGAGATGGCAAAGAACCACTGTTTTTTATGTTGGAAAAAAAAAAAGAACAAAATATTTTCTTTACACTGATAAAACATTGTGCACATAATAATGACTCATTTGGTAAATGAATTAAGTGAAACAAAACGTCATGTGAGGTGTTGCTAGTTTTGGTAGAACACAGCCACTGTACACTAGAAAAAGTATTAGACTGAAGTGAAATGATCTGGCTTCCTGTTTGACCTTATCTCCTACTAGCTATGTGAATCGTGATAAATAACTTTACCTTTTGAATCCATGAATCCATGAAGGGATAATGCCCCTTTACAGAGTTAGTAATTCAGGAATTAAATGAGATGACACATGCCTAACTATAACATGCTGTTAACACATCTTGCAGTGTTCTTACTGGGGAAGTCGGTAGGGGTGAAAACCTGGAGTCAGACAAACTCTGAGTCAAATGCTGGCCCTAGCTAGGGTGCCTCAGAACAAGTTACTTAACTTCTCCGAGATGCTTTGAAAAATGGAGATGATGTGAATATCTTTGTCATAATTTTCTTGTGATTTATAAAGATTAAACGAGATAATGTGGGGTATTCACTTATAATAATATATGAAAGTGAACATGTTAGTTGCCCAGTTCAGTTCAGTTGCTCAGTTGTGTCCAACTCTTTGCCACCCCATGAATCGCAGCACGCCAGGCCTCCCTGTTCATCGCCAACTCATGGAGTTTACTCAAACTCATGTCCATTCACTCAGTGATGCCATCCAGCCATCTCATCCTCTGTCGTCTCCTTCTCCTCCTGCCCCCAAACCCTCCCAGTATCAGAGTCTTTTCCAATGAGTCAACTCTTCGCATGAGGTGGCCAAAGAATTGGAGTTTCAGCTTCAGCATCAGTCCTTCCAGTGAACACCCAGGACTGATCTCCTTTAGAATGGACTGGTTGAATCTCCTTGCAGTCCAAGGGACTCTTTCTTCAGCGTTCAGCTTTCTTCACAGTCCAACTCTCATATCCATACATGACCACTGGAAAAACCATAGCCTTGACTAGATGGACCTTTGTTGGCAAAGTAATGTCTCTGCTTTTTTGAATATGCTATCTATGTTGGTCAGAACTTTTCTTCCAAGGGTCAAGCATCTTTTAATTTCATGGCTGCACTCACCATCTGCAGTGGTTTTGGAGCCCAGAAAATAAAGTCTCTCACTGTTTCCATCGTTTCCTCATCTATCTGCCATGAATTGATGGGACTGGATGCCATGATCTTAGTTTTCTGAATGTTCAGTTTTTTATTAATTATACTTTTTCATTCTTGAGTATTTAAGATTTTCAGATAGCTATACAATTGCTCTCTTTTTGTGGCTTTGTTTTATGTATTTCTAACTCAGAAGGAAGATGACCAAATGAAGATATTTTCCTTAGCCATGTAGTTCACTTAGGGCTGTTTCCCCATCTGTTTCCCATGAAGTGATGGGACCAGATGCCATGATCTTCGTTTTCTGAATGTTGAGCTTTAAGCCAACTTTTTCACTCTCCTCTTACACTTTCATCAAGAGGCTTTTTAGCTCCTCTTCACTTTCTGCCATAAGGGTGGTGTCATTTGCATATCTGAGGTTATTGATATTTCTCCGGGAATCTTGATTCCGGCTTGTGTTTCTTCCAGTCCAGCGTTTCTCATGATGTACTCTGCATATAAGTTAAATTAGCAGAGTGACAATACTGCTTGACCTACTCCTTTTCCTATTTGGAACCAGTCTGTTATTCTATGTCCAGTTCTAACTGTTGCTTCCTGACCTGAATATAGGTTTCTCAAGAGGCAGGTCAAGTGGTCTGGTATTCCCATCTCTTTCAGCATTTTCCACTTTATTGTGATCCACACAGTCAAAGACTTTGACATAGTCAATAAAGCAGAAATAGATGTTTTTCTGGAACTCTCTTGCTTTTTCAATGATTCAGCAGATGTTGGCAATTTGATCTCTGGTTCCTCTACCTTTTCTAAAACCAGCTTGAACATCTAGAAGTTCACGGTTCACAAATTGCTAAAGCCTGGCTTGGAGAATTTTGAGAATTATTTTACTAGCGTGTGAGATGAGTGCAATTGTGCATTAGTTTGAGCATTCTTTGGCATTGCCTTTCTTTGGGATTGGAATGAAAACAGACCTTTTCCAGTCCTGTGGCCAGGCTCTGTTTTCCAAATTTGCTGGCATATACCCTGTGGACTGTAGCCTCCCAGGCCCCTCTGTTCATGGAATTCTCCAGGCAAGAATACTGGAGTGGGTTGCCATGTCCTTCTCCAGGGGATCTCTCCGATCCAGGGATCGAACCCAGCTCTCCTGCATTGCAGGCAGATTCTTTACCATCTTATGTGGGAAGCTTCAAATTTACATTAAGGATATTGTATGGCCATTCAGAATAACAGCTCAAAAATACAGATTAGCTCAATGTTTCTTTAATGCTGCAGTGTGTCTAATGACATCACCTTAATAGAGTAAACCATAGTTGAGCATAGCACCAGAAAACCTTCAATAGTGTATTTACCAGAGCAAACTCTTACTGGCTAATCCCTCACAGCTGCTTTGTTAGCCCCTTTTGTATCTGCTTTGAATATTGGATATTTTCACCATTGTGTTGTGACCTCTTTTCTGACCTCACGTTCTTTCTGTAGGCAGTGTCTTCCACTTCTTCAATTACTGCTTATTCTTTTAAAGCTCTCAAATATGAATCCCTAGCTCAAACCATTCTCTCAAGTCTAGACCCATATCTCCAAATGCCAGCACTGCTCTTGGGATCTCTCGTTGACTTCTTTGTACACTGCTATGACCCAGAATGACCACGCTCTTCCTCTGCTCCCTCCCTTATAAACGTGTTCCCCTGTGTTCTCTGTCGGTAAACGGCAGCATCCTCACCACAGCCCATGTCAGAAACCTAGCCATCTTCTATTGCCTTGCTCTCCACGTATAATGTCACCAAAATTTGTCCCTTCTACTTTTTAAATGTATCCTATTCATTTGCTATTGCTTTCCACCATAACTTCATAATCAAGGCCGCCACTGTCTCTCACGCGGGCTGGTCCATTCCTCTTACGATGTAACTCCACATCCACACTCATCCCTTTTCAGTCCAACTCTGCTTCACTTCCTTGGTGGCTCAGACGGTAAAGCGTCTGCCTACAGTGTGGGAGACCCAGATTTGATCCTTTGTTTGGGAAGATCCCCTAGAGAAGGCAATGGCAACCCACTCCAGTGTTCTTGCCTGGAAAATCCCAAGATGGAGGAGTCTGGTAGGCTACAGTCCACAGGGTCGCAAAGAGTCAGAAGCAACTGAGAGACTTCACTTTCACTTTTCACTTTCCACTGAGTGGCCAGAGTGATCTTTGAAGACCCATGCTTGATCAAACCCTTCTATAGCTTTCCTTTGCTTTTATGTTTTAGTTTCTTCAACCTTAAGGTCTCAGCTTAAATATCAGCTCTGTAGGGAAACCTACCCATCCTCTTCCAGTATCCCCTAAGTTAACTCCTGCTATATGTTCTTATGGCACATTGATTCCTTTGAAGTGATTTTCCCATCTGTAATTGTCTGCTCTCTGCTATGAAGGTGGGGGATATGTCTGTCTTATCAGTTATCCCTGCCCATTAGCTCTGTGTGTGGCCTATAGTCTGCCTTCAGTAAGTAATACAAGTGAAAAACATGATAAGAATGAATTTCTTGAATGCTGATCCCAAGAAGAGGAAGTGTGTTTTTGTAAGTCTTAATTCTCTGTCTCCATTCATGCTACAAATGGGATAATCTAAATGCTTATGACTTTTACTTTTCTTCTACTCTCATATCCCCGTACGTTTTTTTTTCATATTTTTTTCTTTGTAAGATTTCACTTGGTGATCTTACTTGTTACTACTTCTGTTTATCTTGCAAGACCTTTACCATGAATATTTTAAATATTCAGTAAAGGAATTCCTTGAATTCTTCAGTATCCGCAAATCAATCAATGTAATTCACCACATTAATAAATTGAAAAATAAGAGTCATATGATTATCTCAATAGATGCAGAGAAGGCCTTTGACAAAATTCAACATCCATTTATGATAAAAACGCTCCAGAAAGCAGGAATAGAAGGAACGTACCTCAACATAATAAAAGCTATATATGACAAACCCACAGCAAACATTATCCTCAATGGTGAAAAACTGAAAGCATTTCCCCTAAAGTCAGGAACAAGACAAGGGTGCCCACTTTCACCACTACTATTCAATATAGTTCTGGAAGTTTTGGCCACAGCAATCAGAGCAGAAAAAGAAATAAAAGGAATCCAGATTGGAAAAGAAGAAGTAAAACTTTGACTGTTTGCAGATGACATGATCCTCTACATAGAAAATCCTAAAGACTCGACCAGAAAACTACTAGAGCTAATC
>SJYC01008409.1:0-19447 GCA_006408675.1 Madoqua kirkii
GCCAGTACAAGAGATGTAAAAGATGCAGGTTCGATCCCTGGGTTGGGTATGATCCCCTGGAGGAGGACATGGCAACCCACTCCAGTATTCTTGCCTGGAGAATCCCATAGACAGAAGAGCCTGGTGGGCTACAACCATAGGGTCTCACAGAGTTGGACACAACCAAATCAGCTTAACACACACACACTAGCTTATTAGCTATTACAGCTTTGCTTTTTTTTAATGGTTTGCTCTAAGGTTTTCAAAATACATTGTTAATTTATACAGTCTATCTTCAAATAATTTTATTGCACTTCAGACGTAATGTCAGAACCTGACACCAGAAGCATTTATTTCACCCTTTCATCTTGTCTACTCTTATTATTACACATTTTATCTTAATAAGGCCCACAATACATTATTATTACTTCAGCTTAGTCAATCATGTTTTTAAATTTTTTTCAGAAAGGGAAATCTCTTGTATTTATCCACATATTTGCTGTCTCTGACACCATTTCTTCCTTTTTAAAGATCCAGATGTCTGTCTAATATCATTTTTCATCTGCCTGAAGAATTTCCCATGCCATTCATACTACATCTCATAGCATCTGTTTGTCTAAAAATCAGTATTTTGGAAAATAAGTTTGCTGGCTATGTAATAATTCTAAGTTGACTGATTTTCCTTGTCTTTTAGCATTTTAAAGATGGATTATATTGTCTTCTGGCTTGTATTGTTTCTAACAGGAAGTCTGTGATCATTCAATATTTCTATATATAATGAGCCTCTTTTTTCTGACTACTTTTAAGATTTTTCTACTTTTCACTTTATCAGTGCATTCTGGTGGTGTCCACAACCTCTGCTGACCCTGTGGATCTCTAGAGAGGGCCAGCAAAGCTTCAGTTGGAAGTCTTGATTACTTTTGTGTTTAAATATGACTAACTGACTTGGTCTGTAGTAAAACTTGTCACAGTATCATTTACATTTGCAAATGCCAATAAATCAAGCCAAAAGGCTGGGCACTTGCACATTATTTTTTATCTATGTGAATATTCAAAAAAACCCACTGCCCTATATGAAAGAAACACAGAATCTGACAGTTATTAAAGTAGTAAACACAATTTTATTAGGAACTATTGCAATAGAGGAAAAGAAACTTCAGTGTAGAACTGGGCTCAACTCCAAATACAGCAGGGAATAGTGGTGATTTGTAACTATGGAGCAGGTTGAGTCTCAGTGGATAAAAATTACTGAAACATCAAGGAGAAGGCCTAGTTAAGCAGACTTAAACAAGATTCTTTGTGAGAGCAGGGTAAGGTGATGAGACATCATCTGGGAAATGGTGCAGATGTGAGGAATTTGATCAGAGATTGAGAGTGACCAGATATCAAGGATGGAAGAGTTTTCTCTAAACTAGCTTAGAATGATTCTTGCAACAAGTAGGTGATGCAGACCTGACAAGGACAGATGCTAGGTTGGGGCCTAGAGATCTTAGAGGAGACTGAATAAAATTTAGTCAAGGAGGGAACCTCTGTCATTAATCATAGCAAATACACATCTTCTCAAGTATACACAGAACTTTTTCCAGGATAGACCACTTACTAGGCCACAAAACCATTCTTAACCAATTGAGGAGGCTTGAAATCAGGCAAACAATCTTTTCTAACCACAATACAATGAAACTAAAAATCAATAGCTGGAAAATCAACAGAAATGTACAGATTAAACAACACACTGTTAAACAACCAGAAGGTCAAAGAAGAAATCACAAGAGAAATTATAAAATGTCTTGAGACAAACAAAAGTGAGAGTACAACCTACCCAAACGTATGAGATTCAACAGAAGCAGTGCTAAAAGGGAAGTTTATAGCCATAAAAGCTTACATTGAAAAGGATCTCAGATCAACTACCTAACTTTACACCTCAAGAAGCTAGAAAAATAAGAACAAACTAAACCTAAAGGTAGCAGAGAGAAATTAATAATAAAGATCAGAGCAAAGGTAAATGAAATAGAGGGTAGGAAAAAATCTTTCATTTCTTCTTACAAATTTTGTGAAACTAAAAACCTTAAGTTGGTCACCCCTCTCTCAGCCTTTCTGTCCTAGAAAGTTCACACCACAAGCATATTCTTTGCAGTTCTGTTGCTCAACTTGATAATGAAATACTAGACATACCCCAGAATCTATTAAACTGCCCTTGAGCCCCTTACTCCTTGTTTTTTCTGTGATGTTCACAGGATACACTGTTCTTTTCTACTAGTACTGTACTGAGGACTCAAAAAAAAAGGGAAACATGTAAGAAATAACAAATCCTAGATTTATCAGCACTGAAAGGAATTAAGCCAGAAGGCTTTCTGTAGTGCTCTGGGCAGTTTTCGGAAGGAGGAAAAGAAGGACAACCTGATCAGAAGGTGGGCAGACTTCCCAAACAATAAGAAGACTTGGATCACAGAGGGATTCCTGAAGCTGGCAATGAACTAGGAGCCTGCTGTGTGTCTGAGTAACTATGAGCAGCCCTCTTCTTGTACGTCCCCCAGGCAGGAAGGACTGCACAAGCCTCCTTGGATGGTCTCACTCACCCAGGCATGTTTTTAAAAAATTCTGTGATGATAAAGGGAGTAGAATGTGGGTGCCACATTATCAATTCTGATTGCTCAGAATATGCTTGTATGCTTCATACACATCCAGAATCTAGGATCTCACACCATCACACCTTTTCATCGTGCCGAGCTGGAGATGAAAGGGAACAGAACAAGCACCAAGGAAGCCAGAAGAGATGAAAGGATTCGTTTCTTCAAGTAACTCCAAAGGCTGGAGAGACTCAAATCCTGCCTGATGGAGGGAATGCTGCAGATCACGGCAGCAATCAGTAAGACAGAGTGTATCTCCAGCGAGCTCTGAATAGGAAAACAGTGAGCCCTAGCCCCTCAAAGTTGGGGTTTCTTTGATCTTGGTCATTATGTTGGGAGTGCTCCCCCACTGGGGAGACTGTTCCTTCTCAACCAACAGAATGGACAAAGTTTTACAATTGATCACACAACCACCTTCACACCTTTACAAAGAAAGCCATTGTATTAGCCAGGACTCTGACTTGGATATAACACAGCCTGATATAAATCAGTTAAGTAAAAAATGGAAATTTATATGACTCACATAGTTGGGAAGACTATAGGAAAACTTGCATAATCCAGAAGTTCTGCAGGAACCCAGGCTTCAGAGGCAGCAACCTGGGACCTGACACTTCCATCTCTACACACATCTGCTTCCCAGTGTTCATCTCATTCTCTCTTCCTGTAAGCAGGCTTCCTGCATATGGCAAATACATGCTCACATTCTCTCAGCACCTTTGTTTCAAGGTAAAAATATTCCAGGAAGGAATTTCATGGGCTGATTATTGTACCACTTCCTGAGGTCTTGGTCACTTGCCTCCCTCAGGGTGTGCATGGACACCCTCACCTGGAGGAGAAGGCTTTCCCAAAGGAAAAGGATGCATGGGCGCTTCTACTGGGAGAGGAGAGCCGACATGCTGAGTGACTGTGGCACAGCCTGATGCTCTATCTGCTCTTAGGTGCTTTTTGTCTTTTATCGTCCCCACACTTCCCACACAACTGGCATTAAATAATGTCCTGGATGCTTCATTTACTTCTTAGGGCATGCAATTGGTAAAAAAAAAAAAAATCAAAAATCATTCCCAAGACAAATGGATGGTAACCCAGAAGCCCAGAATTGAGATGAGAAGTTGCCTAAGGAAATTCAGGGAAAGGGTTGAGAGAGAGGCATGGAAAAGGCATAAGATCAGGGCAAACTTTAATATTTATTGAGCACTTACTAAGATTTATTAAGTACTTACTCTATTATAAACTTTACTCTGCCTTGTCTTCACTTCTCTATTTCACAGGTGATCTAACTGAAGCTTAAAGAGGTTAATCAACATTCAAAGGTCACACAGCTCCTACCTGACTGTATAAGGAGTTCCAGAGCCCATTCTCTCAGTCAACTTTCCACATTGCCTCTCAGGTGAACTAGATGTCAAAAAGACTGGAGGTTAAGCAACAAATGGGTGGGTTATTGGAGTGAGTGCTTTTTAGTTCATATATTTTCTAGATTTTTTTTCATGAATGTGTATTACTTCTATAATTAAAAGCACCTTGTGCAGAAAACAGTGACACTTGGGCTATGGCCCTGAATCTGCTCTGAACTCACTTCCAAACCCTGACAAACGTTCTTTCCCCAGCTCTGGGCCTCAGTCCTAGATCATATCTGTGGCTGCTGACAGCTCAGATTTCCTGGGATCTTTGTCTGACCTCCACTCCCAAGCTTCCCTGGTGGCTCAGATGGTAAAGAATCTGCCTGCAATGCAGGAGACTCAGGTTTGATCCCTGGGTTGGGAAGAGTCCCTGGTGAAGGAAAGGGCAACCTACCCCAGTATTCTTGCCTGGGGAATCCCATGGACTGAAAAGCCTGGTGGGCTACAGTCCGTGGGGTTGCAAAGAGTCAAGTACAGCTGAGAAACTAACAATTCCCAGGCAAGCAAGGGGACCAGTTTCTGGAACTAAGTTAGGTGAGAAGACTGGATCCATGGATGCAGAGTCCAAAACAGAAAGGAACCAGAACAGATGGCCCAGGAAGCCAAAAAGTTCCAAGCACAGAGTCCAAGGCTTGGGACAAGGCAACCACCTGGGGTGAAGGAAGGGCTGACAGAGACCAGGTGAGACAGCCCGGCTGGCAGGAGAGGCTCCCAATCAGCCAAGCTGAGGCAGAGAGTGTGAGCATTACAGACACTGTCCTGCCTCCATCTGCACCCTTTCCTCTGGGGAGCTACCCCTTGCCCACTGCACACAGTGTCACCAGGGCCTGTCCCTCCTGAGCAGAGTGTTAGAAGGACTGAGGACAGATGAAGCACACGCTTGCTCATGGGGACGCGTCACTGTTTCTGACGTCACAGTCCCAGAGCTGTGCTAGTTCCCATCTGACCCCGAGACTGCTTCTTCCACTTTTCCCTCAGTTAAATGTCTGCTTAAGTTAGCCAAAGTCAGTCTCTCTTGCTTGGAACCAAAGAACCCTAACAGATACAACTCCGTTTGAATAATATAATTTTGCTCTAACAAATTACTAATCACTTAGTGAGTCCCCCTGAGTGCCGAGATCTGTGCTGAGCACTGCCGCACGTGCAGTTGCCCCAGTCTTGTCTGACTCTTTGAGACCCTATGGACTGTAGCCCGCCAGGCTCCCCTGTCCATGGGATTCTCCAGGCAAGAACGTGAGTGGGTTACCATGCCCTCCTCCAGGGGGTCTTCCCTACCAGGGATTGAACCCACATCTCTTAAGTCTCCTGCATTGGCAGGCAGGTTCTTTACACTAGCGCCACCTGGGAAGCCCAAACACCCTTCTACGGAGGCCCAACCCAGTGCCCAGGATCCCACAGCACCTCATGTGTTCTCATGATGTTCCCTTGATTGTGAAACAGCCACATTCAGGAATGTCAGTTAGTGACAGCTTACGGTGAACGGTGCTGCCAGATTCGTGGTCGCTGAAGATTTAATTCCAGAACCAAAGACAGTTTCAGTCTCTCAGAGCTTTGTGTAGATTATTTAAAGTCAAAGTTAGAGAAAAAGTTTCTGACATAGATATCAGAAGGGGACAGGAGAGTACCTGGCTCACTAATTTAAGCGGGGCCTTATGTACTTTTCAACTGGCTGCTGAAAATAGATAAAAAGAATACCTCAAGGTTGTAAGAGTTCCAGCAGATCCTTTCCCAAGGCACATGTCCTGAGATAGCTTTGGCACAAGATGAGCCAGGGAGAACGGTTCTGGGCAACATCCCTCGGCTAGATATACTGTTGCTATGTAATCATGGATCTCAAGGCTTGAGAAACAGGTTCCCAGTCAAGATTTGTTACAATTATAATCATTAACATAGAGCTCAAGAAAAGCATTTCCATGAGTAAGACATTGTGCTGTGTGATTATTAGTTCTGGGATCTAAAGAAAGGCCAGTTCTTGGACAAAATATATTGTTGCACAAGGCTTAAAGGAAAGCGTGAGCGAACATGTTCACCTCCTCCTTAAAGGCACCTCAGCTTTCACCCAGGATGTCCCAAGACTGCTGGACATACGGCTGTGGGCCCGGCAGAAGAGACGCTTGCTGGGGTGGTGCCTGAAGGTGTTAGAGAAGTTCAGCTGAGTCTTGAAGAAAGCTTCATCCCAGCACCTAGCAAACCGGAAGCGGGTGGGAGAAGTTTGCCAATTGACTGGTGATTGCCCCCAGGGCTGGGCCACAAAAACAGAAATTTCTCCTCATCTGAGCCAGCCAATCTCCAAGCAGCCCTGGGCCAAAGAAAGGGGTGAGATGCCCAGACTGAGAGGGTGGAACCCAAGCTGAGAGGCTGCCCCAGCACTGGAACTCAGTTTAGACGTCCACCTCCACCCCTTCCTCTGGCCTGATTTTAACCTCTGTTAGCCAGTTTGTCTTCTGTCTCCATCGCTCCTCCCTAAGACTTTTCTCCTTACGCAGATGCTGATCCTGCCTCCTCCTGACTCCCTGGCAGAGAGACCCAGCCCTAGGCCCTCCCTGAGTCCTTCCCTTCAGGGTGGTGCCAGCTCACCTGAGCCCACCAGCTGGGCCTTGGGCCACAAAAAGGGGAGTTCTGAGGAAGTCCTTAGGCTTCCACAGGGAACATTAAATGCAATCTTCCCTTGAAATGTGTCTTGCTGAGAAAACTGGTTCAGACTGAAAGCAATGTGACCAAACGGAAAAAGCTTTAAAAAAAACAAAGGTTACAAAAATATCAGAACTGATAGTTGCACAATGACTCAAGACGGGTGGAAAATTCAATTTTAGATGTAACTCAAAGTAATACTCACACGTTTCCCCCCATGCCAGCACAGCACTGGAAAGTGAAAATGTCACGTAGCTGGTGGCCATAAACAGACTCTGGGTGCCCTGAACCAACAGCCGACCCAGCATATCCACCAGCAGGTCAGCCCCATCTGGTGCCCAGTGGTCGTCTCCCATCAAATGATCCCATTTTTTTAAGCCAATATCATTTCAGTCTGAGGCTGAAACAGCCAGTGGAGGAAGGGACACTATTGAGATTTTAATCATTGGGGGTGGGGCAAGGAGGAGCTGGCCCTCTTCTCCAAGGCACTACCCTCTTGGACCAGAGGGAGGCTCCCCTTTATCTCTACCATAGGCCTTTATGAATTATCTTAATAATCATTCATTACATAAGCAAAACATGTGAGCTTTAGCAAATGAAAATCTTGACAAGCAAAAATGAAAACTACACATGTCCAACCACACTGAGATTACCACTCTAGCTCCTAAGTGTGTAGCCTTCCAGATTCTTTTCCATGTACAGAAAACTACAACAAACCTAGACAGCATATTAAAAAGCAGAGACATTACTTTGCCAACAAAGGTCTGTCTAGTCAAAACTATGGTTTTTCCAGCAGTCATGTATGGATGTGAGAGTTGACCCATAAAGAAACCTGAGCACCAAAGGATTGATGCTTTTGAACTGTGGTATTGGAGAAGATTCTTAAGAGTTCCTTGGACTGCAAGAAGATCAAACTAGTCAATCCTAAAGGAAATCAATCCTGAATATTCACTGGAAGGACTGATGCTAAAGCTGCAGCTCCGATGCTTTGGCCACCTGATGTGAAGAGTTGACTAATTAGAAAAGACCCTGATGCTGAGAAAGATTGAAAGTGGGAGGAGAAGGGGACGACAGGACAAGATCATTAGACAGCATCACCCATTCAATGGGCGTGAGTTTGAGTAGGCTCCAGGAGATGGTGAAGGACAGGGAAGCCTGGCATGCTCCAGTCCCTCGGGTCACAAAGAGTCTGACAGGACTAAGCAACTGAACAGCAGCAGCAGATTTGTACATGAATTGTTTTTACCAAAATGAAGTCATATTTCACATTGATTTTTCTCTCAACTTTTATTTTGAAGAACTTTCAAACCTATGGAAACTTGAAGAACTAGTATAACAAGCATCTGTAAGAATTTCATCTAGAGCCATAAGTTGGCACCATTTTGCTACATTTGTTTTGTCTCCGTCTCCCATATCGATATCCAGATGTAGATATGTATGCCTCTATATACAGATATCTAGTTAGTGAGATCTATATAGATAAATATAGCAGTGCAGATACAGAAATACATGTTAACCATATGGAGGAAGTTGCACATAGCACAACCCTTCCCCCCTAAATACTTTTGCATTTCTCCTAAGAACAAAGAGAGTCACCTACACCACTGCCATACAATTACCACACCCAAAAATTTAACACTAATATTATACTATTAACTAATATATAGCCCATAGTTCCCTAATCACCCAATACTGACCTTTATAGTCACAGGTTGAGTTTTCAGAAACCATACATATCAAGATGGAGTCTGGGGCACAAGATGCTTATCGGGCATCTTACACCTGTGAAAGGGAGCAGGCGGAAAAGCAAGATCAGGCAGAGGAAGAAGTTGAACTTCACAGTCCTGGCAAAGCCTCATTCTACTCTACAGGGAAACTCTGGAAGGAGAACTGCCCATCAGGGTGTCCTGTATGGAGCCAGTCACTCCACGGGGCTGCCCTGGGAAGGGCCTGGCCTTGGGGGAGGAAGAAGCTCTCTCGACGGAGCAGCTCCAAGGTGCCAGCTGCTGGCCACTCTCTGTGGTTGGGTGGCACACCTCTTGATCTCCTAGAGGTGGACCTGTGATTCCCTTTAAAGTCTGGGTCCAATCAAAGGTCACTTGTTGCTCTAAGTTGTCACGTCTCTTGTGTCCTTCACTGTAACACTTCCTCCACTTTCTTTGTCCTTTAGGATATTAACACTTTAAATGGCCCAGTCAGTTGTGTTGCAGAATGTCCTTCAGTTTGGATTTGCCTGCTACAGAGTTTCCCAGCCTCCTTTGTTCAGCCAGCAGTCTCCTTTTCATTTTAATAAATTTCATGTTGTGTAACAGCCAAACAAACTGATCAGCTGCTTCATCCAACCAGTATCCAGTCCTGGGCCACAAACTGCATCTGGTAGTAACGGTCCTTAGGTCTCTTTCCATCTTGCACAGTAGTCTTTTCATGTGAGTAAACCTGGTGGACAGACCAGACCGCGTGGCCTGCAGACCCTGCCCTCTGAGCTGTCTGACTGCTTCCGTGGGGGTGCGCTACCCGCTGGCTTCCAGTAGTCAACCTGTTGGGCTATAATTCATCATAGGTGGTGATGTGGACTTTGTGAAATACATATTATTAATACCTGATCAACGTGCACTCTGAATCTTGAAGCAGGGGTCTCTCACCAAGCTGCCAGTGCTCACCATCCCCTCTCCTGTTTTTACAGCTCCCTGTCCTCCTTCAGAATTTACAGGCGCTGATGTGCCCAGTCACACCCAAGCTCCAGTGGGGAGCAGCAGAGCAGGCGTCAGGGAGGAGGGCAGCCGTGTTCCCTCCCTGAGTCTGTCCTCACCGTCCTGCGTGACTCAGGGAACACCTCGACCTCTCCTCTCATGGAACACACAAATACAATACTTCTTGCCCAGATTAAGCCAACTTTCAGAGAAGGTCACGCATCAGCCTGCTTCTGCCACCCCTACCCAGCTCCCTTCAGTGACTGGCAGGCCTGAGCTCAAAAGGCAGGAACAGAAAAAAGGCTTCAGACCCCCAAGGCTGAGCTCCAGGAGCCTGAGCTGGAACCTGCCACCAGCAGACTGACTTGCGGTCAGGCCAGGCCACCTTAGATTAGAAGGGGCCCCTCAAAGTTCAGAGGAAGCAACCTGCACACGCCAAGGATCCCACACAGACCGGCTGTAAAATGACTGACAGGAAGCCGCAGTGTCAAGCTTTGGGGCCCAGGGGAAGTCCATTCCTCTCTCTCCCCAGAGTCTTAGAGGGTGGGGAGACTTGAAATGGGGAGCTACTGGACTCTCATAACCAGGATTCCGGTGGTTAAATAGTGTGACTACTTTTCCTGGTGGAACAGCCCTTTACAGGTTTGCAGACCAGAGGCCCCGCGGCCTGGTCAGATCTGTTGGTTTAGCCAGTAGAGGGTCCCATGGGAACGTTAGTGCCGTGTGCCTCCTCCCCAGTGTCCACAAACACCACCTCTCTCTGTTGTCTCAGTTCAGTCCTGTGCTCAGTTTCCCTCCCTGCCCAGTCCCTGGAGGAACTGAGAGGCAGGCGCTGCTCATTTTAGCATGTCCTGCAGGCAGCAGTGATGGCCCCAGTCTGAGAATGGAGACTCCGGTCCCCAGAAGGGGAGTGCTGCTCAGGATTGCAGCCTGCGTGCCCTCAGCTGTCTGCACCACCTGTGGGCTCATTCCTGGAGATTCATCCTTGAGGTTAAGTGCTGATTCCCTCAGGAATTGTATGGAGCCAGTCACTCCACGGGGCTGCCCTGGGAAGGGCCTGGCCTTGGGGGAGGAAGAAGCTCTCTCGACGGAGCAGCTCCAAGGTGCCAGCTGCTGGCCACTCTCTGTGGTTGGGTGGCACACCTCTTGATCTCCTAGAGGTGGACCTGTGATTCCCTTTAAAGTCTGGGTCCAATCAAAGGTCACTTGTTGCTCTAAGTTGTCACGTCTCTTGTGTCCTTCACTGTAACACTTCCTCCACTTTCTTTGTCCTTTAGGATATTAACACTTTAAATGGCCCAGTCAGTTGTGTTGCAGAATGTCCTTCAGTTTGGATTTGCCTGCTACAGAGTTTCCCAGCCTCCTTTGTTCAGCCAGCAGTCTCCTTTTCATTTTAATAAATTTCATGTTGTGTAACAGCCAAACAAACTGATCAGCTGCTTCATCCAACCAGTATCCAGTCCTGGGCCACAAACTGCATCTGGTAGTAACGGTCCTTAGGTCTCTTTCCATCTTGCACAGTAGTCTTTTCATGTGAGTAAACCTGGTGGACAGACCAGACCGCGTGGCCTGCAGACCCTGCCCTCTGAGCTGTCTGACTGCTTCCGTGGGGGTGCGCTACCCGCTGGCTTCCAGTAGTCAACCTGTTGGGCTATAATTCATCATAGGTGGTGATGTGGACTTTGTGAAATACATATTATTAATACCTGATCAACGTGCACTCTGAATCTTGAAGCAGGGGTCTCTCACCAAGCTGCCAGTGCTCACCATCCCCTCTCCTGTTTTTACAGCTCCCTGTCCTCCTTCAGAATTTACAGGCGCTGATGTGCCCAGTCACACCCAAGCTCCCAGTGGGGAGCAGCAGAGCAGGCGTCAGGGAGGAGGGCAGCCGTGTTCCCTCCCTGAGTCTGTCCTCACCGTCCTGCGTGACTCAGGGAACACCTCGACCTCTCCTCTCATGGAACACACAAATACAATACTTCTTGCCCAGATTAAGCCAACTTTCAGAGAAGGTCACGCATCAGCCTGCTTCTGCCACCCCTACCCAGCTCCCTTCAGTGACTGGCAGGCCTGAGCTCAAAAGGCAGGAACAGAAAAAAGGCTTCAGACCCCCAAGGCTGAGCTCCAGGAGCCTGAGCTGGAACCTGCCACCAGCAGACTGACTTGCGGTCAGGCCAGGCCACCTTAGATTAGAAGGGGCCCCTCAAAGTTCAGAGGAAGCAACCTGCACACGCCAAGGATCCCACACAGACCGGCTGTAAAATGACTGACAGGAAGCCGCAGTGTCAAGCTTTGGGGCCCAGGGGAAGTCCATTCCTCTCTCTCCCCAGAGTCTTAGAGGGTGGGGAGACTTGAAATGTGGAGCTACTGGACTCTCATAACCAGGATTCCGGTGGTTAAATAGTGTGACTACTTTTCCTGGTGGAACAGCCCTTTACAGGTTTGCAGACCAGAGGCCCCGCGGCCTGGTCAGATCTGTTGGTTTAGCCAGTAGAGGGTCCCATGGGAACGTTAGTGCCGTGTGCCTCCTCCCCAGTGTCCACAAACACCACCTCTCTCTGTTGTCTCAGTTCAGTCCTGTGCTCAGTTTCCCTCCCTGCCCAGTCCCTGGAGGAACTGAGAGGCAGGCGCTGCTCATTTTAGCATGTCCTGCAGGCAGCAGTGATGGCCCCAGTCTGAGAATGGAGACTCCGGTCCCCAGAAGGGGAGTGCTGCTCAGGATTGCAGCCTGCGTGCCCTCAGCTGTCTGCACCACCTGTGGGCTCATTCCTGGAGATTCATCCTTGAGGTTAAGTGCTGATTCCCTCAGGAATGCTGCTGCTGCTGCTGCTAAGTCGCCTCAGTCGTGTCCGACTCTGTGCGACCCCAGAGACGGCAGCCCACCAGGCTCCCTCGTCCCTGGGATTCTCCAAGCAAGAACACTGGAGTGGGTTGCCATTTCCTTTTCCAGTGCATGAAAGTGAAAAGTAAAAGTGAAGTCGCTCAGTCGTGTCCGACTCCTAGCGACCCCATGGACTGCAGCCTACCAGACTCCTCTGTCCATGGGGTTTTCCAGGCAAGAGTACTGGAGTGGGGTGCCATGGAGGAGACCTATTTCCTCACTAGCAGTGTGGTATAAATTGGTTCATCTAATATCAGGAGAGAAAAAGGAAGGACACTGGCATGTATTAAGAGTTTGCTCTATGCTAGGTACTGGGTGTACCATTCCAGTTAGCTTCCCTGAAACTGTAAGATAGATGCTACTCGCACTGTACAAACTGGAAAACCAAGACAAACTCGATTCCCCTGAATTGCACAGACAGTAAAAACACAGGCAGTTTTGAACTCTGATCTACATGAGAAGCTGTATTCCTTCCTCTCCTCGCACCATGCCACCCTGAGCACCTACTGTGTGCTGGACACAGAGCTAGACACAGCCTCTGTCCTCAGCTGGTTCCCAGCCTGGCAAGAGGAGTGTTAGCTTGTGCACGTGGCCTGCACTCTGCCCTTTCTCCTTCACCCAAAACTCAAGCCAAGGCTTTTCAAAGACTGGCAGCTACCACTGGCAGGACATGAGGTGACTTTAGGTGAAACACAACATGAACTATTTTATTTCAGAAGCTACATATTCAGTATAAAAATATAGGTACTTCATAAATATATGTTTTTCAGACATTGCTGCAGATGGGGCCCCAGGGGTTGGCCCTGTGAGGAACAGGTAAAGGCCAGAGACAGAAGACAAAATTGCTGCTTCTAAATCAGTGGGACACTGTGCTCCTTATGGACAGCGGGTCCTCACCGTCTCCTCCAGGCACCTGCCCCTCCCAGGGTAGTTGAAAACAAGACTTCCTCTTCAAGTCCAGGACCCCTGTGGCTCCCTGCCAGCCACACCTGGTGACCTCTCTCCCGGACTTGTTCCCCAGCCTGTTTCAGGTCAGGGGGTTGGTTTGGGAGGGCAGCCAGGTCTTTCAGGCACTGCTTGAGACCCAGCGCAGCCAAGGGGGAGTAACAGTGCAGGAAAGACTCGCCGCTGCCCTTTGCCCAGCTTAGGAGTCACCGAGTTTGCACTCCCAGTCCTGGGGCCCTCGTCATCAAACGTGTGCACACACATGCACGCACAGACATGCACTTATGCACCCCAGCCCTGCCGTCACCACTCTTCAGCAACCACAGTACAGCTAGGACAACATTCTGGGAATTAGAGACTCCTTGGAAAGGAAACTAGCTTCAAATGATTGAGAGCAGTTCTCTTGATAAGAACTCATCAGGCGGCAGAGATGTCAGTTAATTAAAAGAATAAAGTGGGGTCTTCTCTGGGCCGGGGCATCACCACCAAGCCAAACCAGTGCCCCACAAACTGTGTGATTCCCAGAGCTCTTTGCAGACATGTCCTTTCTGGAAGGCAGGGAGAGCTGTGCTCCCATGGCCAGGGTTAAGGAGAGGAGAGAATAAAAGAGACAGTCAGAAGGACAGAAAGACAAGGCAGAGAGAGATGCTCCTTAAAAACTCAGCTCAGAGAAGAGGCCTTGTAATCTAAGAAGAGCTGACATTTCTCAAGCACTTGCTTTACAGCCCCCAGGTCCTGTTCTAAGCCCTTTGGCCGTATTATCTCATGTAACCTTCACAACCACCCTGTGGGTTGGTTCTGGTATTTCCCATTCTCTATTTTACAAAGGAACTGAGGCTCAGGTGGGATAAATTATTTGCCGCAGGTCCTACTGGTGAGAGGTAGACGGAAGGTCTACTTTCTGTGGAGACTTTGGAAACACTAAAAAGGGCCTAACCATGTTTTGTTTGAAATTGCAGCATTAAAAAACCCATTTTTTAAGACCAAACTCATCAAAAATATCTTACTAAATTGCAAACAAGTAACCCCATTTTCAGTGCTAAAGACCTCCAGGCTGAGTGTAGGACGGAGTTAAGGCACAAAAGCAGAGATATCGTGTGATCTTGGGACTTCACATGGCCTAAGGAGAGCAGTCTGTACCCCGGGGTACACCAGGGAGGCCTGTGGGGCTCCCAAAGGGAAAGCAAGCCAAAAGCCCCACACCCCAGCATGCCACAGCTGTGGCCCCACCAATGTCCAATGGTGTGGCAGGAGTCTCCCCGCTAGGCCCATCGCAGCTTCCACTGGCCACCTGCACCTCTGCAAGCAGTATGCCTGCCGGGAGCAGGGAGGGTGCAGAGAGAGACCCTGTCTGTAACTGCACGAAGGCAAGGATGGCTCTTTGTTTGCGGACAGAAGGTGGGGAGGGGCACCTGAACGGTGCGGGATGGAGGGGGCATGGTGCGCTTTGGGTGAAAGCAAGGAGGATGGCCGCTTTTGGAGACAAACTATGAAATGAGCTCAGAGTAAAGCAGAACCATGCATTGCCACCCTAGGGAGATGGACCCTCAGTCCACAAGCCCAACCCTGAGTGCTAATAACATGTCTGAAGACAGACTGTCTCTGTCACAGCAAGGTGGCCAGCTCTGCAAGCACAGGAAAAAGGAGTCACCAACAGGCAGACCAGGCTCTCCTGAGCAGTGTCCTCCATTTCAGCTGATCAAAAATGGAAATGCTAACTAAGTCAAAAAGAGAAAGACAACATATGATATCACTTATATATGGAATCTAAGAAATGACACAAGTAAACTCGTTTATGAAACAGAAACAGGCCCACCGATATAGAGAACAGATCTGTGGTTGCTACTGGAATGGGCAGCCTTTCCCTTATCCAGGAGTTCTTCCCAACCCAAGGATTGAATCCAGGTTTCCCACATTGCAGGCTGATTCTGTACCAACTGAGCCATCAGGGAAGTCCTCAAAAAAAAGGAGAAGGAGGGTGGGGAATTTGGGATTAGCAGAAGCAAACTATCATATGTAGGACAGATAAACAATAAGGCAGAATTTAGCACAGGGAGAACTATATTCAATATCCTGTGAGAAATCTTAATGGAAAAGAATATGAAAAGAATGCATGTATAACTGAATAGCAAAAATGAACACAATATTGTAAATCAACTATACTTCAATAAATTTTTTTGGAAATAAAAAGTCATCCTACACAAAAAAAAAATGAAAGAAAGAAATGCTTGACTTGAGAGGTTCTGGAGGAAGGTGGGGCCATTTGGGAGTGGTGGCTGACTCAGACCACCATTGGCCTCCCAATGCACAGGTCATCTCGGTGTGTCCACTATGACCCCTTCTGATAACCAGGCCTGCCACATGACTGGCCAACAGAAGGAAAGGCTCTGGTTCAGGCCACACAAGCCTCTGCTGCCAGGTAGTTATAATTCTCACCAGTGACTAATCAGTGGGTGTACGATTCTGCCTCCCACTTCCGTGGCTTTGGAGGTGTGGGTCAGCTTCCCTGAGTCCTGTGGGCTTGAAGACGCTGACCAGATACAGATTCTGAGCTCTGAGGACTAGGCATTGGACTAGGGGCTGTGGTAAGTCCACCAAAGGAAGAACTACCCTATAGATCAGCCTCTCCCCCAGTGTCTACAGCCACTTTCTCTACCCAAAGTGGGTGCTTGGTGTAGGATAGACGAGAGACAGATGGACACACAGGTGAACAGAAAGCTCACTGCAAGATTAATTTCCTGGCCTCAAGAGCTGAGCCTTGCTCACCATGTGGGACAGCTCCTTGGCTGTATCTTTGTTCTTTCCTCTCCCCAATGTGCCCAGCCCATTTGATCTGGAATCCAGCAGAGGGATGGGGCCAGTGAACTTCACACAGTCGGTAGAGGAGACTGTCCTCCTCACTGGAGGTCCTGCCCTCACCCCTGTCCAGCTCTAAAAAGGAGGAATGGGTGGGATAGGAAACCCATTCCTCAGGACAGTGCCCTGCTTGAAACCATGCAACTCAGATTGGGACCTGAACCCACAGACTTTTAACTGGGATCACACACCTGGTCTCAGGACTTAGTAAAGCTCAAAGTTCTTGATATCTTGTTGCAGAAAGAATTCAGTGAGAGACAAAGTGATAGATAAGAAATGGATTCATTTAGAGAGAAACACTCCACAGACAGAGTTTAGACCACCTCAGAAGGTGAGAGGCCCTGAGGCATGGAGTAGCTAGTTTTTATGGACTGAGTACAGGCTCCTCTGTTCATGGAATTTTCCAAGCAAGAATACTGGAGTGAGGGCCATTCCCTTCTCCAAGGGATCTTCCTGACCCAGGGACTGAGCCCAGATGTCTGTGCATTGCAGGCAGATTCTTTACCCTCTGAGTCACCAGGGAAGCCTCAGTTGAATAGGCTAATAGGTGGGAGGATTATTCCAACTATTCTGGGGAAGGAGGGATTTCCAGGAATTGGGCCATCACTTACTTTTTGGCCTTTTGAACTGTCATAACTCCGGTGGGTGTGTTATTTAGATGCTAATGCATTACAATGAGTAAATAATGAGGATCAAGTTCCACTGAAAGTCACATCTTCTGCTTTCTTGAACCTAGTTGGTGCTAACCAGTTTTGTCCTGTCCTCTGGCTATGTCATTCTTTTAAAGTTGTGCCCTGCCCCCTTTTCATACTGCCCCTGTTTCATACTGAGAGCCACATTTCATGGGCTTCTGGGATCGTCTGTGGCTAGCAACACAAGCGACAGGAGTGTTTTAGAATTTGTTTGTTTTGGTATACAGCATAAAGAACTCTCCACCAAGCTCTGGACACTGTCCAGGCAGTCAGCATGGACATATGGCAAATGGTTCTGAAACAGGAGGGAAGAGCGCAGGGCACAGCCTTTGAAAAGATGAACACAGCTCAAGGACAAAACATAAACTGATTAGATGGCAGACAAGTCAACTTCCACTAGACCTTGATTCCTGAGTACACGCTCATTGTAACACATCAGCAAGCTAAAAGACACACTGAGAGGTACCGTGACAGTTCCAAAGCTGACCATCAAAGACCAAAAATTGGCGGGGAGGCAGGGGGGGGTGGAATTGGGCCCAATTCCTGGAAATCTCCGCCCTGTCAACAACAAATTGGCACTTACCAAGAGCACTGCCGGTGACTGAACAAGGCATTTGCCACCTGCCTCTAGGGAGACTGAACCCCATGCTGCCATAGCTATTGACCTTCAACAACCCCTGAGGGAGTTCAGGGTGGAGTGAGGCACTCTGTGCTCCAGGGAATGTGGTGGGACAGGACTTTAAACAGTTGGATGTGGAACTTCCCTGGTGGTCCAGTGGCTAAGACTCCATGCCCTCAATGCAGGAGGCCAGAGTTCGATCCCTGGTCAGGGAACTAGATTCCACATGCTGCAACCAAGAAGTTGTATGCCACAACTAAAGAACTTGCATTCACAATGAAGACCTGTTGTAGTCAAATTAATTAATTAATTAAAAAATAATAAATAAATAGTTGGATGTTGTTAGGAACAGATTTTATGATCTCAACCCTTGCATCTCCTCATATCTAGAGAAGCACTAAATCCCTTGGTGACCTCAGACTCTCATGACTAACAAAAAACCTTTTGTAAATTGAGTGCTTCATGGTATTGAACTCCCCCTCCATCAAAACCTTATATATTGACCTTCCCCCATTGCCGCTTTGGAGGGGTCTCTCAGAGCCATCTGAGACGCTGCCTCCCAGGCTGCAGTCCTCATTTTGCCCCCAAATAAAACTTAACTCACAACTCTCAAGCTGTACATCTATTTTAGTCGACAATCCCTTCCCCAAAATAGTTGGAATAAGCTTCTCACTCATTAGGCTATGAAATTACCTGCCCCATAAAACCTAGCCACACCACCGCTGAGGCCGCATTTGCTCTCTGGAACGGCCCACACTCTCGGATGTGGAGTTTGCTTCCAAGGCTGCACTTGCCCTCTGAGGTGGCCCAACTCTGTCAGCAGAGTGCTTCTCTCTAAATAAATCCACTTCTTACCTATCACTTTGTCTTTCACGGAATTCTTTCCCCAATGAGATATCAAGAATCTGAGGTTAGGTCCTAAAATCAGGTCTATGATCTCAGTTGGAAGACTGTGGGTTTTGGCTAGCTTTGAATACAGGCCACATGGATTCAAATCCCAAATGAGGAAAATGGTTTCAAGTTCTTCCCAAGGCAGTTATCAGTCTGTACCTAACAACCCCTTACCCAAAGCAGAACCGGGCACCCCAGGACCAGAGGATGGAGAATCAAACTTCTCGAAACATGGTGACTTTCATGATTACCATGGTGTTCCCCAACGTACCCACGGCCCCATTTTTTTCTGGACTGTTCTAGGGGTGGAAGGAACTAGGAATTTGGAGTTCAGAGACCATGGTTCCAGCCCAGTCAGGGCTGCTGGGTACATTTGTATCCCTTGTACCCCAAATAACTGGCAAATTGAGTTCTGCTGCCAGCTGTGTGTCTATACGACTGAGTTCATCCAAAGGTACTGATATCAAGTAGGACCCTATGACCCCTATTTCTTGATTACAGGAAATAGGTGTGATTGAGCCTCTATGACTTTCCATGAATTCCAAGAAGCAGGTTCAAACTGTTGCTAATCAGAGAACGGAAGGGAAGGAATGTAGAGATAAAGAACAGTCAAGAGATAATAGTGCAGCCTTGGGGCAGGGTTCTGACTCCCAATCAAGTTCAGTTCAGTTCAGTCACTCAGTCGTGTCCCACTTTTTGCGACCTCCTGAACAGCAGCACTCCAGGCCTCCCTGTCCATTACCAACTCCTGGGGTTCACTCAGATTCAGATTCATGTCCATCAAGTCAATGATGTCATCCAGCCATCTCATCCTCTGTCATCCCCTTCTCTTCCTGCCCCCTAATCTCTACCAGCATCAAAGTCTTTTCCAATGAGTCAGCTCTTCACATGAGGTGGCCAAGGTACTGGAGTTTCAGCTTTAGCATCATTCTTTCCAGAGAAATCTCAGGGCTGATCTTCTTTAGAATGGACTGGTTGGATCTCCTTGCAGTCCAAGGGACTCTCAAGAGTCTTCTCCAACACCACTGTTCAAAAGCATCAATTCTTCGGCACTCAGCCTTCTTCACAGTCCAGCTCTCACATCCATACATGACTACTGGAAAAACCATAGCCTTGACTAGATGGACCTTAGTCAGCAAAGTAATGTCTCTGCTTTTAAATATACTATCTAGGTTGGTCATAACTTTTCTTCCAAGGAGTAAGTGTCTTTTAATTTCCTGGCTGTGTCACCATTTGCAG
>SJYC01008413.1:0-37298 GCA_006408675.1 Madoqua kirkii
AACTCCGGTAGATGGTGATGGACAGGGAGGCCTGGTGTGCTGCGATTCATGGGGTCGCAGGGGGTCGCACATGACTGAGCGACTGAACTGAACTGACTGAACTGAAACTGAACTGAGTATGGACCCCTAATCCAATATGACTGGTGGTCCTTATACAAAGGGAACATTTGGACATAGACTGGCACACAAGAAGTATCCCATGTGAGGATAAAGGCAGAAATTAGGGTGATGTAGCAGAAGCCACAGAACCCCCCATATTGCCAGTAAACCACCAGAAACTAGGAGAGAGGCCAGGAACAGATTTTTCCCTCAGGGGCCTCAGAAGGAAATGATCCTGCCATACTTTGACCTCAGACTTCTAGCCTCCAGAACTGTGAGGCAATACATGTTGTTTGTGGTACTTTGCTTACAGCTCCCTGGCAACTTATTCCACTCAGACACTCGGTCAGGGTCTCTGGATCAGAACTCTTGCGTAAAGTAGAGGAAAGCAGGTTACTTTATGGGGGAGAAACAGTGACCAGGTCACGCCCACAGTGCCTGGCCAGGGAGGAGCCCCATTTGTTCCTCCTAAGATGGTGCAGAGCAGCACTCCTGAAATCCCAGTTCCCTAACCTTTGAAACACTTTAACATTTCAAGGAGAAGCTTTACTAAGAGAGGACAGGAAAGTAAATATAATCTGCTGATTACTAATCTTATCTTCAGAAAACAAAGGGACTTTGCTAAAAAAATCATTCTGATTATCTACCTCTTAGGGTTCTAATTTTGTGTGTGTGTGTGGCCATATGGTATGTAGGATCTTGTTCCCCAACCCAGGATCTAACCTGTGCCTCTTGCAGTAGAAGTGTGGATTTTCAACCACTGGACCACCAGGAAAGTCCCTAGAATTCTAAACTTTTTATTCACTGACTTTTACTTATTTTATTTTCTAAAATTTGTCTGTCTATCTATTATCTATTTAATTTTGGCTGTGCTACTTGCAAGATCTAGTTCCTTAACCAGGGAATAAACCTAGGTCATAGCATTAAAGCGCCAAGTCTTAACCACTGATCTGCCAAGGAATTCCCTCACTGACTTTTACAATGAATGTATTTGTTACTTTTGGGGTCTGATAGGGAGAGTGAACTCTCTTCTGATATTTTGCCAAAGATTTTCTAAAACAGAGGGCAGGGTGTGCAAGTTCAGTTTGTAGTTCAGAATTTGTCACATCGCTGATAACTTTTGCACAATGAACAGCCCTCCATCTACCCACTTGTTAGTCTCCAACTCAGTGCCCTAATACAGGGCACAATCATTATATTCAGTATATAGCAATAAAGGACCTACTATGTGCCAACTGTTATGCTGGCCACTGGAAACTGGCAGTAGGGGCCAAGGCTCCAGTTATACTACTGCCCTGAAAATCAAATAAAAAGCAGGAGCCTTCTGGGGGAAAGTGGCATTGTTTAATGCTCAGTGAATTCAGTTCTGGTTAAAAATTGCTTAAACTTGGCATCATCAGGCAAACAGCTTTGGAATTTAGCAAAAAACAAAATTACATACTGAGTAACTATTGTGGCTGGAGAAGGCAATGGCACCCCACTCCAGTACTCTTGCCTGGCAAATCCCATGGATGGAGGAGCCTGGCAGGCTACAGTCCATGGGGTCGGTGAGTCAGATACGACTGAGCAACTTCACTTTCACTTTTCACCTTCATGCACTGGAGAAGGAAATGGCAACCCACTCCAGTGTTCTTGCTTGGAGAATCCCAGGGACGGGGAAGCCTGGTGGGCTGCTGTCTATGGGGTCGCACAGAGTAGAACATGACTGAACCGACTTAGCAGCAGCAGCAGCGGCAGCAACTATTGTGGCAAGAATATTATTTTCCCTCACGCTCTGCCAGAGAAAGACCTGGGGCATGGTCTTGTTATACCAATCTGCTAGAGAGTTTTAAAATGGTAGCTGACAGATAAAGACATCCTGAGAAAAGAAAAATACAGATCAATATCCCATATGAATTTTGATTTTGCAAAAATTGTTTTTTAAAAATTAATTTATTTTAATTAGAGGCTACTATTACTTTACAATATTGTAGTGGTTTTTGCCATATATTGACATGAATCAGCCATGGGTGTACATGTGCTCCCCATCCTGAACCCCCCTCACACCTCCCTCCCCATCCCATTTCTCAGGGTCATCCCAGTGCTCCAGCCCTGACCACCCTGTCTCAGATGCAAAAATTCTTAAGAAAATACTAACAGACAAAATCCAATAGCATAGTAAGAGGATTATCTACCCTGACCAAGTAGAATTTATGTCAGGAATGCAAAGGTGGTTCAACATATAAAAATTAATATGTCAGTATAGTACACTGCATGAATAGTTTGAAGGGAAAAGACACATGATCATATTAATTGATGTAGAAAAAGTATTTGACAAAATCCAACACTTTCATGATAAAAGCATTCAACACAATGGAAATAGGACATAACTTCCTCAACTTGTAGAGGGCATCTATGAAAACCCCATAGTGAACATCATATTTAATGGTGAAAAAACTGAAAGCTTTTCCTCTAGATGAGGAACAAGACTAGAATATCCATTTTCACCACTTCTATTCAATATTATACTGGAAGTTCTAGTCAAAGCAATTGGGCAAGAAAAAGAAATAAGACATCCAAATTGGAAAGAAAAAGTAAAACTATATTCACAGATAATATAATCTTACATAAAGAACATCTTCAGTTATTTTTTTAAAAAAGGATATTTAAGTTAGCAAACAAATTTAGCAAAGTTGCAGGATACAATATCAACATATACAAATTAGTGGTATTTCTATGCACCAGCAATGAGCATCTGAAATAAAATTAGGAAAACAGCTTTGTTTACAATACTATCTAAAAGAATAAAATGCCTAGGAATAAATTTAACCAAGTAGGTGAAAGATTTACATAAAAATACATGTAAACACAGGTAAAAGAATGAAATTCACACCACATACAAAAATTAACATGGATGAAAGAGCTAAATATAAGAGCTAAATATAAGAACTACAACTATAAAATTTTTATTAAAAAGCATAGAGGTAAATCATCATGATCTTGAAGTAGATTTGACAGTAGATTTTTAGAAATGACACCAAAAGAAAAATAGGTAAATTCATCAAAATTAAAATCTTCAGTGCATCAAAAGACATTATCACGAAAGTTAAAAAATAGCCTACAGGGACTTCCCTGGCAGTTCAGTTGTTGCTGTGCTGTGTTCAGTTGCCCCATTGTGTTTGCCTCTTGGCAATCCCATGGACTGTAGCCCGTCAGGCTCCTCTATCCATGGAATTTTCCAGGCAAGAATGCTGGAGTGGATTGTCATGTCCTCCTTCAGGGGATCTTCCTAATCCAGGAATCAAACCTGCATCTCTTGCATCTCTTGCATTGGCAGCCTGATTCTTTACCTCTAGCACCACCTGGGAAGCCCCTGGTAGTTCTGTGGTTATGATTCTGCAATTTTGTTGCAGGGGACATGCGTTTTATCTCTGGTTGGGGAACTAAGATCCTGCATGCCACATGGCATGGCCAAACAAGAAAAGAAAAAGAAAAACAGCCTACTGAAGGGAAAATACTTGCAGGTCATATATTTCAACACATTTCATAAGGTCCTAGTACACAGAATACATTAAGAGTGTTTATAACAACAAAAAGACAATCCAGTTTAAAAAATGGGCAAAGGACTTCAATAGACTTTTCGCCAAAGAAGATATGTAAATAGCCAACAAACACATGAAAAGATGGTCAATATCATTAGTCATTAGGGAAATGCAAGTCAAACTCACAACGAGATGCCACTCACACCCTGTAGGATGGCTATAATATTTCTTAAACCCCAGAAAACAATGGTTGGCAAGGAGGTAAAGAAGTTGGAACCCTCATAGACTGCTGGTGGAAAACAGTTTGGCTATTACTCAGTAAGTTAAACATGAAGTTACTCTATGGCCCACTCCTTATATACGCAAAAGCAATGAAAACATGTTCAAGCACAACAAATAGCATGAATGTTCATAGCAGCACTATTCATAATAGCCAAAAGGTAGAAACAACCCAAATATCCATTAATAGATTAATTACTTTTTGAAATGTGGTATACCTGTGCAATGGAATATTATTCAGCCATGTAAAAGAGTGAAGTACTGACACATGTTATGACGCAGAGGACCGTTAAGACTTTATGCCGAGAGAAATAAGCCAGACACAAAGAGGCACATTGTATGATTTCATTTGTAGGAAATGTCGAGAATAAGCAAATCCACAGTGACAAAAAGCAGATTAGTGGTTGCCAGGGGCCAAGTTGAGGAGAGTGACTGCTTAATTGGCACAAGGTTTCCTTTGGGAGTGATGAAAATGTTCTGTAAATAGATAATGGAGATTTTTATACACCATTGTGCATGTATTAAATGTCACTGAATTGTACACTTTAAAATGAGTAAAATGGTGAATTTTATGTTAGATGTGTTTTATCAATACAGATACAATGGTGCCTGGCACTCCTGGTGGCTGTAACATTGTCATTGAAATGAGGTTTACGATAGGATTTTCCTAACACAGAGCACACATATGTCATAATGTTCAGTGAGGAAAGCAGGGCACCACATTTTTCACACAATATGTTCTCAGTAACATAGAAACAAGCAAAAACCATGTATGGAACAAAGCAAATATTGTAAAATGTTTACAGTAGTTTTCTCTGGGTGGTGGGGCTCTGGCTGACATTGTTCTTTTTACTTTCTAATACTTTCCAATTTTTTCTTTTAAAAAATATGTACAGTATCACTTTTATAATGGAAAAAAAAACCACTTCTGTTTCTAAAAGGGGAGAAACAATAAATGTAATTTAAAAGGAAACAGAGGGTAGAGGCAAAGAGACACAGAGGAGCCAAATCAAGAGAGAACACACTTCAGGGGAGCAATCATGCAATTTGAACTTGAAAATTGCCAGGGAACAGATGGCAGCATCCAAGCAGACATCTGCAGTGGATAGTTTAATCATATGCAAAAACACAAGTGGCTTTGAAGCAGGCCTTGGAGAGGCCCAGCAGAGAGCGCTGGTTGGCTGGCCAAACAGAAGGACAAAGCTCCTGTCCCACCTCATCACAGCCCGGCCTCCTTGGAGCCCTGCTTGGGGCCTGGAGGCTGCAGAAAGGGCTCAGTGTGGATGTGCTTGCATGTGTGAGGGCGCAAAGAGCTGGTGGGAGAAGAGACCTCTGATAATGACAATGGCAAACAGGGCAGCTGACATTTATATGGGGCTTTACAGTTTATCAACTTTCTCACATATGTGATTGAAGCGTTAGTTATTGTGTGAATTTGTTACTTATTGAATCTACTTTCATAACATCCCTGCAAGGTAGGTCATCATTCCTCCTGTTTTACCATGGAGGAACGAGGCATAGAGAAGTGATGTTAGTTTATTTAACATTCATATAGTGCTCACTATGTGCCAGATACTGTCTTGAAAGCTTTCACATGGGAGAGGAATAAATTAGGAATTTAGGATTAACATGTACACACTACTATATACATTCTACTGTATACAGCATAGATAACCATATATCACAGGGAATTATATTCAATATCTTATAATAACCTATAATGGAAAAAAAATCTGGAAAAGAATATGTGTGTGTATACATGGGCTTCCCTGGTGGCTCAGATGGTAAAGCATCTGCCTGCAATGTGGGAGACCTGGGTTCGATCCCTGGGTCAGGGAGACCCCCTGGAGAAGGAAATGACAACCCACTCCAATACTCTTGCTTGGAAAATTCCATGGATGGAGGAGCCTGGTAGGCTACAGTCCATAGGATCACAAAAGAGTTGGACACGATTGAGCAACTTCATGGTTCACTGGTATATATATATCTGAATCCTTTTGCTGAGCACGTGAGGCTAAACAACATTGTAAATCAACTATACTTTAATAAAAAATTTTGAAATATTTAAATGTTTTTACTTGCATTCATTTCCCATGTTCATGCAGCTAGGGAAGGGTTAAAACTGGGGCCTGAATCTGGCCTTTATAGATTTCACTACACCACACTTCTGCTCAAAGTAGCCCAGATGGTAAAGATTCTGCTTGCAATGCAAGAGACCCAGCTTCGATCCCTGGGTTTGGAAGATCCCCTGGAAAAGGAAATGGCAACCCACTCCAGTATTGTTGACTGGAGAATTCCATGGACAGAGGAGCCTGGCAGGCTACAGTCCATAGGGATGCAAAGAGTCGGACATGACTGAGCGACTAACACACACACAAGCAGAAGTTACCTCTATCTGCAGAAATCCAAGTATGGCCACAAGTGGTTTCTATCTATCATTTATCCACACATCCACTTTTTTTCTGATTAGAAATATAATGCCTTATTTATAAAGATTGTAAACGTTACTGGAATAAATAACATAGAAAGTAAAAATCCCCTAAACCCTCAAACCTAAAGATACTCATTCTTACCTGTTTGGTATATATTCTTTCAGATTTTTTCTAATATTTGCTAGCACACACATTTTTCTCTTATTTTTGAAATAGGATCTGGCACATAGATAATACTTTCTGCCATCTATGTAACTCCCATTTCACATAATAGTAAACTTTGGAAATCTCTCCACAACTCTATACATCTACTTTGTTTTATGATTCCATTGTATACAGGTAACAATTAACTAGTCACTTCTTGATAGACATAGAGATTTTCCTATTTTTTTTCTCAATTACAAACAATGCTGCAATAAATATCCTTGTTCAGTTCAGTTCAGTCTCTCAGTCGTGTCCGAATCTTTGCGACCCCATGGACAGCAGCATGCCAGGTCTCCCTGTCCATCACCAACTCCTGGAATTTACTCAAACTCATGTCCTTTGAGTCGGTAATGCCACCCAACAATCTCATCCTCTGTCATCCCCTTCTCCTCCTGCCTTCAATCTTTCCCAGCATCAGGGTCTTTTCAAATGAGTCAATTCTTCCCATTAGGTGGCCAAAGTATTGCAGTTTCAGCTTTAGCATCAGTCTTTCCAGTGAATATTCAGGACTGATTTCCTTTAGGATGGACTGGTTGGATCTCCTTGCAGTCCAAGGGACTCTCAAGAGTTTTCTCCAACACCACAGTTCAAAAGCATCAGTTCTTTGGCATTCAGCTTTCTTTATGGTCCAACTCTCATATCCATACATGACTACTGGAAAAACCATAGCTTTGACTAGACAGACCTTTGTCGGCTAAGTAATGTTTCTGCTTTTTAACATGCTGTCTAGACTGGTCATAGCTTTTCTTCCAAGGAGCAAGTATCTTTTAATTACATGGCTGCAGTAACCATCTGAAATGATTTTGGAGCCACCCAATACTCTCAAGAGTTTTCTCCAACACCACAGTTCAAAAGCATCAGTTCTTTGGCATTCAGCTTTCTTTATGGTCCAACTCTCATATCCATACATGACTACTGGAAAAACCATAGCTTTGACTAGACAGACCTTTGTCGGCTAAGTAATGTTTCTGCTTTTTAACATGCTGTCTAGACTGGTCATAGCTTTTCTTCCAAGGAGCAAGTATCTTTTAATTACATGGCTGCAGTAACCATCTGAAATGATTTTGGAGCCACCCAAAATAATATCTGTCACTGTTTCCATTGTTTCCCCATCTCTTTGCCATGAAATTATAGGACTGGATGCCATGATCTTAGTTTTCTCAGATCATGTTGAGTTTTAAACCAACTCTTTCACTCTCACTTTCTTCAAGAGGCTCTTTAGTTCTTCTTCACTTTCTGCTATAAGGGTGGTGTCATCTGCATATCTGAGGTTATTGATACTTCTCCCAGCAATCTTGATTCTAGCTTGTGCTTCATCTAGCCCAGCATTTCTCATGATGTACTCTGCGTATAAGTTAAATAAGCAGGGTGACAATATACAACCTTGACATACTCCTTTCCTGAACCAGTCTGCTGTTCCATGTCCAGTTCTAACGTTCCTTCTTGACCTGTATACAGATTTCTCAAGAGGCAGGTCAAGTGGTCTGGTATTCCCATCTCTTGAAGAACTTTTCACAGTTTGTTGTGATCCACATAGTCAAAGGCTTTGGCATAGTCAATAAAGCAAAAGTTTTTGTGAACTCTCTTGCTTTTTTGATGTTTTTGATGTTCTGATGTTGGCAAGTTGATCTCTGGTTCCTCTGCGTTTTCTAAAACCAGCTTGAACATCTGGAAGTTCACAGTTTAAGTACTGTTGAAGCCTGTCTTGTAGAATTTTGAGCATTATTTTGCTAGCATGTGAGGTGAGTGCAATCATGTGGTAGTCTGAGCATTCTTTGGCATTGCTTTTCTTTGGAATTGGAATGGAAACTGACCAGCCCTGTGGCCACTGCTGAGTTTTCCAGATTTGCTGGCATATTGAGTGCAGCACTTTCATGGCATCATCTTTTAGGATTTGAAATAGCTCAATTGGAATTCCGTCACCTCCACTAGCTTTGTTCATAGTGATGCTTTCTAAGGCCCACTTGACTTCACATTCCAGGGTGTCTGGCTCTAGGTGAGTGATCACACCATCGTGATTATCTGGGTCATGAAGACTTTTTTGTATAGTTCTGGGTATTCTTGCCACCTTTTCTTAATAGCTTCTGCTTCTGTTAGGTCCATACCATTTCTGTCCTTTATTCTGTCCTTCATAGATTCTGCCAAATTGCCTGCCAAAAGACTGGACCAATGCACATGTTCTTCAGTAATGTTTGAGAACACACATCATCTCACTTAAGCCTCAGTCAATCTTATAAGGCTGATAGGTAGGAGACTTATTTGGTGGTGACCTTGGGTTGTGCATTCATGCAACTTTGTGGCCCTAAATTCTCATTTTACTGAAGCAAACATTGATGTGTTGGGAGGTTATGTTACTTGCTCAAAGTGAACTACCTGAAGAGTGTCAGAGCTGGGATTCCAACCCAGGTCGTCTGACTCTCGAGTCAGTGGTAGTAACCATGTCCATGGCCATCTTGAGCCTCTTAAAGCTGCTGCAGCCCTCTTAGTGAGGAAATGGCAGGAGGGAATCAGGTTGCACTCCAGGCAGTGCCCCTGCACCCCTCCTGAATGCAAGAGAAGCCCTGCAGCTCCAGTGTTGTCCATCCTTCAGGCCCCTGTCCGTGCCTCAGTGATCAGCCATCTCCAGAGGCAGAGTAAATCAGGTCATTTGGATCAGCAAAAGGCATTGGAGAAATAAATTGCTGTTGCAATGTGAATATAATAAGGCAGTTAGGTAGATGGAAATGGTCATCTTTTGATTGTATGAGTGAGTATGATGTGCAGCAAATTTTAAGTCCAAGCTGCCTTTTCCTGGCCTCTCCCCACCACTTAGCCACACATTTCTAACTGCTACCTCCCCCAGATTGTTCAGTTGGTGTGTGCTGTGGCCTGTGGGAACACTAATCTAACTTTTCATACTATCCCAGGCTAAATATAATTAGGAAGAAGCTCTTCTCCCAAAATAAAGTCACATGTCAAATGGAGGTGATTTTTCTTATATCTACTCTCTCAGTTTATGTGCACCAGTATTGAATCATAATAGTCTTGTATAATCTGGATTTGACTCTATGGCTAAGGAAGATGTTAAAATTGATTTTTTTTGTTACTGAAATTTCATTTGTTTTCTCATTTCCCTTCCCCCAAATGTGGACAGGTGTACTCTCACTAAAGAAAAAGGCTGGATTTTTATGGCAAAGCTGAAACATATGGCAAAGCCTGATCAACAATATTCCTGGACTAAGTCAACTCACAGTAGGCCTTGATCTGTGATTTGTGAGTGTCAAATCAGGTGATTGGATGGCTTTCTCCTACATTACTAATAATACTTTCCTGGGCAGAGAAGACATAGAACTTGAACTCTCGGGAGATCATCAGCAACTAATTGTGTACAACTTTGGCAAGACCTTTCACATCCGTTACCACCTGATTCCATTTCAGTGGCACACAGTATGGTTGGTATGGCATGGTATGGAAGGCATATTAGAGCTATTCCTGAATAAGAAAAGGATACTGGTAATTATGGATCAACCACAAAACCTAGTCCCTAATGGGACTCTGGTTCGAAGACATTTTCTCAAGAAAGGCAACAGGTTCAAGGCCTGGTTCCTAGGTTCACCAGCAGCTTGTACTACTTTCAACTCTGGGACCACATCCTGGGAAATGAAGAGTTTTTGAAGTGTCTGAGAGGAAATGTGTTTAAATGGGAAAAAGATGTTTGGCTCGTCAACAAGATCATTCCAACTGTTGATGTGAAATGCGCTGCTGTGAGTAACTGATGAATTGTCTTTAGCAACTCTAAACAACCCACTCCTAGGCTCAGGTTCTGTCTTCCTCAGAGGGGCCTAAGGTTGCCACAGTTTCGTCATTTTTCTTTTAACTTAGAGCAAATATTATTTTCTGTCTTGTGTTTTGATATGATTTCAAACTTACAGAAAAATCTCAAAAATAGGACAAAAAATTTCTATATATTCTCTACCCAGCTTCACTGACTGTCCCAATTTCTTCATATGTTTTATCTTTCTCTCTCTCACTCTCCTTATTTTCCCCCACTCCATACACACACTCTCTCTCACACTCACACACACACATACAAATTAGTTCTTAATAATTTGAGATTAAGTTGCAGATATAAGACTTCATTTCAATCCCTTAATATGTCAGTGTGTAATTCCCTGAGAATAAGAAAATTTTCTTACATAACCATAGTACAGTGGTCAAAATCAGGAAGTTTTACATTGATATAATACTAATATCTAATTCATAGTCCATATTCAAATTTATCCAATTGTCCTAATAATTTCTCTTGTTTTACTTGGTCTAGGATCCAGCTCAGATCATGCATTTGATTTAGTTATGAGTCTTTATAGGAACAGATCCTTTGTCTTTCCCTGCCTTTCATGATGCCAATTGGTCTCATTACTGCTGATGGTAACTTTGATCAATTGATTCTGATAATGACTGTTAGATTTCTCCACTGCAAAGTTACTATTTTTTTCCTTTGTAATTAAGTAATTTCCTGGGAGATATTTGGAAACTATGTCAATATCCTGTTCTTATTAAACTTTCACCCAGTAGTTTTATATCTATTGATGATTCATGCCTCAATCACTTATTATTATAATGACTACAAAATGATGATTTTTAGAATTCCATCATTTTCCCATATTTATTAGCTAGTATTCTATTGTGAGGAAGAGTGTCTTCTTCCACATTTACTTAATTTATTCCTCTGATTGTTTATATGTTTATATCAGCATGGACACATGGACTGTTAGTTTATTCAATTGGTTACAATCTGTTGCTATCATTTATTTTCATGGTCAGATTGGCTCAGATTTGGCCAGTGGAAGTCCTTCAGTCTGGCTCTTGTGTCCTTTTGACATATTCCCATTATTTTTTGAGTACTTCCTTAGTTTCTAGCACAATACTAATGTTACAGGCTCATCTTGTACTTTTCCCACTCAGCCCAAGACTCAGCCATTTTACCAAAGAACCCCAGTCCCTTTTAGTGGGAAATAGTATTGGTATACCAATTAATTTTTCTTTTGAAAGCAATAGTGGTGTGGGAGAACCATTTAAAATGAAATTCTTGTAAGAAAATTGGGTTTTTGGAATTATGCATGTATTTCTTTCCATTTTTAAGGAGAAAATTTAAGATTGTTTTTCTCTGGATGACCCCACTTCTCAAATCCAATCTTCTCCATCATTGTCAGCAGCAGCCAAAGCGTGGGCGAAGTCATTGATAACAGCATCCAGATAGAATTTTTTCTCATTTCCTGAAATGTTTATTTATTCTTAGAGAATATTATTTACTGTTCTTATGGATTTGGGAGTGGGTAGAGAGGGATTAGGGGCTATATCCATGCCTAATAGGGCTCTTACTGACTCTGGAGATAGATTTTCACCAGTGGTCTGGATGCTAGATTGTTTTTCTCTGGATGACCCCACTTCTCAAATCCAATCTTCTCCATCATTGTCAGCAGCAGCCAAAGCGTGGGCGAAGTCATTGATAACAGCATCCAGATAGAATTTTTTCTCATTTCCTGAAATGTTTATTTATTCTTAGAGAATATTATTTACTGTTCTTATGGATTTGGGAGTGGGTAGAGAGGGATTAGGGGCTATATCCATGCCTAATAGGGCTCTTACTGACTCTGGAGATAGATTTTCACCAGTGGTCTGGATGCTGTTTGAGTTAATGGCAGAGGCGCATTCTGGAAGCTTTCTGTATTTCTTTGAGCTCAGACTAATGCAAAGGAACAGGAGAGTTATTCCTTTGAGCTACTACCTGAAGGCATTTGTTTTTTCTCTGTTGTGAAGGCTTGAAAATGAAAGCGAAAACTCCAAGCTGGCTCTGCTTACAAAAATTGAGCTAGGGACTAGTAGGTTAAGCCTGAACAGCTCACTCAAAGCAGTTTCAGATAACTTTATCTTTGATGGAAGGAACCAGAAATATGGCTCTGTTAAATCCATATACTTAGTGGTGGTCTTTGAAAGCCTAATCTGGCTAGTGAATGGCAATGGTCTTTCCTACATTTTGCTGGTAAATGACTAAATCTAACTGAAGTGTTAAAGTGTTAGACGACCCTCATTTGTTTTTTTCTTTTTTGTACACTTTTTAATGTACAATCTATCCTCTTGTTCTCATTAAGTCCTAGTGGACATAATATATAAATAATCCAATACAATGAACAAGCAAAAGAAAACACAACCTAAAATAACAGATAGTAAAAGGAGTAGAAAATGTTATTTTTATTATTCTCACGTCTTCAAATGTTCTTTTCAAATGGGTTTCTAACCTGAGGTGCAGAATGGCTTCGAAGGATAAGCAAAACCCTTGAGATGGTATGCACCATGCTAAAAATGTAAGGTGAATTTTTACCCCCGAGGACAGTCTGTAGTTTTCATCATATTCTAAAATAACATAATTGCTGCCTTTTACTGAGTCCTTGCTGTGTGCCAGGCACTTTATGGATGAGGAAAGAGAGGCTCTGAGAGTTTAAATAAATTGCTAAAGGTCACCCATCAAATAAGTAGTAGACTAAGGATTTGAACAAAGATCTGTCCTGTTGCAAAGCCATTCTTTTCACCCTCCATGGCTTGCAGGACTACCTCAAAGGAGTCTGTGGCCCCCAAAAATGTTATGAGACACTGTCTTAGAAGCTTCCTTTGAAGCGAATTGCTGCTGCTGCTAACCCACCTGGTTGTCAGCTATGATCACTGCCTGCTCCCCACTGAAGGAACTATAACACCATAGAATTTCTTCTACCTCCATGCTGCCGTCTGACATTTGGGAAAAAGAGGGCAATTATCTGAATAAATAGGAGTGGTTACTACATGTCTAGCTTCAGCTTTTGCCTAATAAATTGTTATTTATGTTTCTGCATACTAGAGTGACAGTAGCAGAATAGGATAAAAAAAGAAACTTTCTGCTCCGAAAGCTACAACATTACGTTACTAAAAATGGTTGACAATGAAACAGTTTTACTCAACAATGTTTTTAAACAGCCAAATTTAGCATTCTAAAATTTTAAATGTCATTACAAAATATTTAATATGAATATTTTATTTAAACTTGTCTCATGGAATCTTTAATTCTAATGAATATTATGACACACATGTTATTTGGCTGGACATAAAATAATAAGTTAACCACTTAAAAATTATTTGGGGGTATTATCTGAATTTTGAGTTCCAAAACTTCTGAATAATAATTTGTTGTTAAAGTTGAGTACTTTGTTTAACAACAGCAAAATAACCAATAGTTTGATATAAATGTATAGATGATCAGCATAGCCTTAAAATCAATAAAGAGTTAACTTTAAAAACTGGTTGAATGAGAACATGATTCAGTACTTCTATTGGAGCTACTTAATGTTTTCTAAGAACCATATTCTTCTGTATGGTGAACAGATGAGTGAAGAAATGACGATGGTAGTATATAGCAAGCAGCAAGGTTTATTATATTTGCAGCTATCCATAGTGGATGTCCTATGAACCAGAAAAGGGACTGAGGGTCTAAATAAATCACACTGTCCCCCGAATTTGGGGACTTCCCAGGTGACCCTAGTGGTAAAGAACCCATCTGCCAATGCAGGAGACTTTAAGAAATGTGGGTTCAACCCCTGAGTTGGGAAGATCCCCTTAAAGAGGGAGGGCATGCAACCCACTCCAGTATTCTTGCCTGGAGAGTCCTGTGGACAGAGGAGGCTGGTGGGCCACAGTCCCTAGGGTCACACAGAGTCGGACACCACTAAAGTGATTTAGCACAACACATCCCCAAAATTTGGCCTGTCGTCTGGGGAATCTCACATACAGATGATAATTAAGCCACATAATATTTTAAGAGAAAGTTTTATTTCTATACCACAGAATTATACTATGGAGAAATGGAGAGCTTTAACTCAAATACTGGGGAATTTCAAATGTTGTAGGTACAATATATACTCACATAGGGGCTTCCCTATTATGGTGAAGAATCCGCCTGCAGTGCGGGAGACCTGGTTCAATCCCTGGGTAAGGAAGATCCCCTGGAGAAGAGCATGGCTACCCACTCCAGTATTCTTGCTTGGAGAATCCCATAGACAGAGCAGCCTGACGGGCTACAGCCCATGGGGGTCACAGAGTCGACATGACTGAGCAATTAACATGCATATTCATATATTCCTTCAGTGATTTCCAATTTTTTGTAACAATGGAATCCATTAAACCAATTTACATGGAATTTAATACATAAAGCAAGTGGAAAAGGGCAGCCATTATGACTGAAAATGGGGTTCTGTGGAACCCTGAACGCTTGGTCTCACTTTGCCTCCTGGATCTTGTCCCCTGAAATTGTCCAATAATTTCAAATGCCTTGGGAATACAGACTAGAAGCCATTGTTCTATCTATGGAGCAAAACTCTATTGCTACACTCCATGGCATAGAGAAAGAACGCAGGCCACTCTTCTCTATCCACTGCAAGGTTATAATTAAGGAAATGAAGCATGGGCTGCCTTTGTTCACTCACAGTGATTAATCTGATGATAATACTGATATCAAATGTACATAAGAGAACATGGCATTAGAGAATGACAAATAGTTTTTTAAACTTTCCAAATACCCTTAAAGGAATAAAGAGCTTTCCTACTGTTTTAATATCCTCATCAGGTAGAGGAGACTCTGTTGTGTTACTCACTTGGGTTTTGCTCTCCTATTTCCCTACTCCTAGTTCAAGGAAGGGAGACAAGTTGTTGAGTTCCTTTGTCTCAAGGAAGTTTTGGTGCCAGATCCCCTGAAGACAACTTTCCTTCCAAGGTTTCATTTTAAAGGGGGCATTATGTTGTAAGTTGAGGAAAAAGACAAACACTACCCCTTTAGTGGGTACAAGAGAAGTAGAAGTGGCAAAAGCAAAGGGGACAAGGAGATGGTCCAAGACTTTAAAGGCAGTGGATTTCCCAAGAGATGAACACCTTTCCCTTTCTCCCCAACAGCACCTCTGGGGGGATGGCCAAAACAGAGAAGGGAATAGCTATGGTCCACCCAGAGAAGCTGGATGCAAGGTGCAGGGCCTCCCAGCCCTAGCAAGATTGCTACCCCACAGGTGCTGCAAGACATCCTGGCTACAAGTGGACACGGTGGCCTGGAGAGCAGTCATGGAACTGGTATGGACAAGAGACCAGAGACGTCTTTCGTCAGCGTTCTGTTTGCTTTCGACTACTACATGATCTTTTTGAGGATGAAAGATTCAGCTTCCCACCTCCCAGCCAGGATGGGGCTTGAAGCAGGCTCAACTTGACTTAGAGAAAGTAAAACAGACATTTCTTACAGTCAAGTTGGAAATAAAATCTGTATCTCTTTACATGTAGAAAGGCTAAATGCTTTTAGAAAAATGCAATCTCGGAAGTGACACCAATATGTCACTCTCTATTACCCTGATTTCCTCTGGTAGTTCCCTTCCCTGCTCTCTTCATAAGAAAATCACACTCTGCTAGCACAATCTTCTGACTGCACAAAGTGAATCACATTAGTCAAGGCTGCTTAATGATTAATACAGTTCTATTACTGGATGAAAAATGTTGTAGATAATGATTAAAAATGGGTGGCTATGAGTGGATAGAGAAAAAAGGTAAAGCAATTTTAAAAATGTGTTATCGAGACCAGACAGCACATCCTAACAGTAAAGTTAATATGGTAAATTTCTTACTGAACTTACACAGGGAGTTTTAAATTTACATATCATATTTTATCTTAATATATGATGTTACATAATTTATCATATTAAACATATATTTTGTTTAATAACAAACCTTGATAGCTTTAATTTTTCCAAAATTAGGCATTTAAAAAAAAAAGAATAAAACAACTAAGCAAAAGATGGATTTCTACTCCAATGACTGTTAAAGCAGGTAACTATGTTTCATATTTATATAAAAATGCCTTTTTAAAAAGCTAACCTGAGAAGTAAAGCTCCTGACTGGAAACTGAAAAGTGAAAGTCATTCAGTCATGTCTGACTCTTTGCAATCTGGTCATGGACTATACAGGCCATGGAATTCTCCAGGCCAGGATACTGGAGTGGGTAGCCTTTCCCTTCTCCAGGGGATCTTCCCAACCCAGGGATTGAATCCAGGTCTCCTGCATTGCAGGCAGATTCTTTGCCAGCTGAGCTACCAGGGAAGATGCAAAAGATGGATCCTTTAGCAGGTTGGGTGCATAGAAGCAATAAGAGTGTGGTAGAAATGGGAGATTCTTCTATTAGGAAAGCTATAGGCTTCTAAGTTTGAGAAAAAGCAATTCAAATTTCATCAAAGACTGGGAATCTCTAGGTAAAGGGAAATTCCTTGCAGCCTGAAGAAGGCTTGTGCTTCAAAAGTAGGCACAAAGAGCAGAGGAGCACTGAAGGGGGAAACTAAGTGATGGCGGTGGATATGGCAACAACCCTCAGTAGCTGGACTTCACTGGAAGGTGGTCACCATTTTTACAATGAAACGTTTTCAACTCTATCAAAGGGATCTTTCAGAAGCACGTCTCTAAACTCATAAAGACAACAAACAATCCACTTTTAAAAATTAGCTTGTATTTGGAAATATTTTTCATATAGTAGCTTTCCTGGCCTCCATTAACACAGATATCACAGCATATTCACTACTTGTTAAACGGACAAGATTTTCATGTCTGGAATTCATTTCGGGAACTGAAAATAGGCACCATGTATGGTAGAGGATATTCTGGTCTAGGAACCAGGAGACCTGCATTCTGGGCTCAGCCCTCCCCAGGATTAACTGTGTACCTAGGTGCCCTCAATCACGAAGTCAAGAAGTTGGACTGAACTGGGACTTCTCCCAGGATTTCCATTAAGGCAGAGACCTCCCAGGACGTGGAAGGAAAGCTACTGAAGGGCAATGAAGAAGCTGGGCAGCTGAGAGCCCCAAGAAGAGAAGCCCTACTCTCCTTTCTTTCCTGTATTAGGATTCTTCAGATGACATAGTTTGAGATTAATTCTGCCTCAAACAAAGAAACAGCAAAGACCAAATTTAGTATCTTGGGTCTTTTCTAAATTTTTAAAAGTGCTAAACTCAAATGCATTGCCCATTCTCTTGATCACTCTTGTCAAGTCAGTGTGGTAGGTGTACTTGACCTGCAGACATTTTTACTATTGTGGCGAATGAGTATTAGAAATGAATTTTTAATTTTCATAGTGGCCTCTATAAAGGTCCACGGTAATTAAAATATTTGTGAAATTAATGTTCTGTTGTCTTTACTATTTTGGTATTACCAGAATAAAAAATATGCAAGAGGAAATACAAAAATATAATTAGTGGCTTAATGTGCTTTATAAGGATATCTTGGAGATGTCAACCTAACATTTAGAATTATGTGTAAAAGGTAATTTTCCTTAACAGGTTCAAGTGGTCTTGAATAAAACCAAAGTCTGATAAAAATTTAAAATTTTAGCATTAAAAAGTCTAGTTGCTCTGTGATCTCACTAGCAGATATTTCTATAAGGTGGGTTCTTTCCCCTTCTTAGAGAGCAAGACTTATGACTTCTCCTCTGCTGAAAGGAGGGTAAACTTTCTTGGTTGAATGTCCAAGATACTTATTTCATCCTCAAACTACATTTTTCTTTCATTAGTTTTATTTTCCATGTTGCCACAATGAATTATGCAAGAATCAGTGAATACAGTTTTCTAATTGTGACACTGTTTTGCTTTCCTTCTAGTTTTTTTTTTTTTAATACTAGAAGACACATAGAGAAGGAAAAGATGCAGGAAATTCATCATATTGGAAATGGAGTGTCTGTTTCAAAACAATTCTAAAGAGCAAGGATCAGAGAGTCAGGTCATTCAATCATATGCATTAAGGCAGAATTTCCACTGAATTCAATGCATATGAATCTGGATTAAGAAGAACATACTTGCAATATTTAACAAGGAAATTGGTATAAAGTGGTAGATGGTATGTACAATTATTTCCAAGATGCAACATCTACACCAATCAGAAAAAGATGACACAGAAATCCTTCTGCTCAGGTATTATTTTCCAGGGTAGCAAAAAAAGAGAATCCACCCTTCTCTCGTCCCAACTACTATTCCTTCTCCATTATTTAGGATAACAAAACTAAATCATAGCACACATGAGAGAGAAGGAACAGGTAGTAGCTAACTGGGTGGTCTCTTTACTTAAAGCATGGAAGCCAAGGAAAGGTAACCTTACAAGAGCTCCTTTTATAATTATTCAGACTTTATACATGATTTTATATATCCTGTATCTATGATGTATCTCATCATTTTTTTTTAATTTAAGATTTCTGAAAATCTCTTAGCAAAACAGTAATAAAATACTGGATTAGAGTATTCCGGTTTTAGACCCAAGAGGAATTCACTCCATCTGTTGGCAAATGCCAGTGTATAACCAAACTCTTCATTCAAAGATGAATAAATGGGGAAAAAGTCAGCCTTGAAAATCAAAAAAGCACTATAGCCAAGGTAAAATAGAATAACAGCCTTTAGAGTCAGAGGAAGTACCTATCTCAGTGTTATTATAGGAAAAAATAAAATTATAGGAAATATCTGCATATACCCTCAATAGGGTATCATGAATGTTGATCTTTGCAAGAGGAGCAAGGAGCCATTGAGGAGAATATGTTCAAATTAAAATAAAAGATATGGATTAAGGAAAATTAGTTGAATATAAGGGCTTCCCTGATAACTCAGTTGGTAGAGACTCCACCTGCAGTGCAGGAGACCCCAGTTCAATTCCTGGGACAGGAAGATCCGCTGGAGAAGGGATAGGCTACCCACTCCAGTATTCTTGGTCTTCCCTTGTGGCTCAACTGGTAAAGAATCCACCTGCAATGCAGGAGACCTGGGTTCAATCCCTGGGTTGGGAAGATCCCCCGGAGAAGGGAAAAGCTACCCACTCCAGTACTATGGCCTGGAGAATTCCAGGGACTGCATAGTCCATGGGGTCGCAAAGAGTTGGACACAACTGATCGAATATAAAAATTATATTCCGAGACACATATACTCACACACTAAGCCATGGACAGACTATAGGAAACCCAAAAAGGAACAGAAGAATTGTAATACATACTGGAATTAGTAACTGGCAAAGTTCAATAGTGATATAGACCTGTGACTGTCAAGCCTGGCTGACTGTCAGAATTACTTAGGACTTCTATGGGTTTTGTCCCTGAATCTGCATGTTTAAAAGTGTCCCCGGGTGATTTTGATAAGCTAGCAGTTTTAGGAACCACTGGTCTAGAGAAAAAATCTAGAAAGTTCATCAGGAAAAAGAGATGAAAATATAAAAAAGCAAATTATTAATATAGAAAAAAGCAGGTCAATAAGCCCATCAAAAAATCAATGATAGAAATTCATGGGGGAAAAGCCAGAATAACTGAAACAAAAGGAAAATCAGTTATGACAGAAGAAAACTTTCTTGGGTTGTTGTATATAATTATAAACTATAAAGTTAAACTGTTAGGAACAACAGTGAATTTTAAGCAAAATTTACTGAAAAGAGGTCCCATACATAAAGCCTGGGTAAAAAATTAAGAAAAAACCCTCTAGCATTCACTTCAGAAAGGACCTATTTGCTGCCCAGAGATGGCTGGATGGCATCACTGACTCGATGGATGTGAATCTGAGTGAACTCCGGGAGTTGGTGATGGACAGGGAAGCCTGGCGTGCTGCGATTCATGGGGTCGCAAAGAGTCGGACACGACTGAGCGACTGAACTGAACTGAACTATTCTGTGTCTCTAATCCATTCACTCTCCCACCGTCCTAGACAACCTGTCCATGCTTACTCCTTACTCAGCCTCGGCTTTGATTTTTATTTCCAGCAGAAGAGAACTTCCACAAGCTTCTACCACTTGACTTACCTACTCACCTATGCATTTACTTACCTACCCCATTGGTGCCCAGGTACTTCTGCTTTCCTTCTTGTTACCACAGGTGAGTCTGGACACCTGGATGCCATGCCCTCAAGGATGCTGTCCCTGCTCTTCTCACTTAGCATCATCAGTTTTTGTTGCCCACGGAATGACTGTTTCCCAGCAGTTGACACATAGCACTGTCCTTTCTCCCTCTCTTGACTCTTCCGATTGCAGACACACCCCTGGAAAATCATCATCTATACCCGCTGTAATAATCATTGTCTATACCCGCTGTAATCCAATCCTGCCATTCTTGAATCTGTTTCCACCATGTTCCCCCGCCTGTCAACCAACATCCCTCAGGATTTCGTTTCAGAGTTTCTAGCTCCACTGGTCAGTTCTCTGTCTTCCTCTTAACTATCAGCACTTGTTTTCACTTGGTTTCCTGGACATCACACACTGACTTGACTTTCCTTTTATCTCAGCATTCACACCTTTTCAGTCTTCTTTTGTGTGGTTCTTCTTCATTTCTTCAATGTCTTAACTTTGGAGAATCTGAGAACTCAGGCCCTGGACATCTTCTCCTCTGAATCTGTACTTATCATTTTGGCGATATCACCCAGTCTCATAAATTCAAGTATTATGTACATGTTGACAACTATAAAACTGACATGTCACATCCAGTCTTATTCTCTCAACTTAGGGTTCATCTAACCAAGAGCCTACTCGACTTCAAATTTTGATATCCCAAACTGAGTTCCAAATTTACTTCTCCCATAGACTTATTCCACCTTAGCCAATGGTTCCTCCTACAAACTCTACACCCTTGTCGATGGTGACAACACTTTATTTTGAGATGCTTAAAGGTAAAAACTCAGGGCAAAAAAAAAAAAAAATCATCGACTTCTTCCTGTTGTCCTCAAATGTCCATCATCTACTTAAAAATAATGCAGCAGGAGGAAGGACAAGCCAGGAAGTGGATTGAGATATAGGTAAAACAAGATTAAACATAAGTTGACAACCACTAAAATGGGTCATTGTTGTTGTTCAGTCGCTAAGTCATGTCCGACTCTTCGCAATGCCGCGGACTGCAGCACATTAGCCCTCCCTGTCCTTCATCTCCTGGAGTTTGCTCAAACTCATGTCCATTGAGTCAATGATGCCATCCAACTATCTCATCCTCCGTCACTCCCTTCTCTGGCTTTCAATCTTTCTTAGCATCAGGGTCTTTTCCAATGAGTTGGCTCTTTACATCAGGTAGCCAAAATATTGGAGCTTCAGCATCAGTCCTTCCAATGAATATTCAGGACTGATTTCCTTTACAGTTGACTGGTTTGATCTTCCTACTGTCCAAGGGTCTCTTAAGAGTCTTCAGCACCACAGTTCAAAAGCGTCAATTTTTCATTGCTCAGCCTTCTTTACTGTCCAGCTCTCACATCTGTCCATGACTACTGGAGAAACCATAGCCTTAACTATATGGACCTTTGTCGGCAAGGTGATGTCTCTGCTTTTTAACACGCTGTCTAGGTTTGTCATAGCTTTTCTTCCAAGGAGCAAGCATCTTTTCATTTCATGACTGCACTCACCATCTACAGTGATTTTGAAGCCCAGAAAAAAAAAATCTGTCACTGTTTCCATTTTTTTCCTTATCCATTTGCCATGAAATGATGGAACCAGATGCTATGATCTTCATTTTTTGAATGTTGAGATTTAAACAGCTTTTCCCTCTCTCCTCTTTCACCTTCATCAAAAGGTTCTTTAGTTCCTCTTTAGTGGGTCATGGGAGATCCTCAGACCACTCCCTCTCCTTTTGTTTACATTTGTCCATAGTAAAAAGTTTAACAATTTATGCTCAATTCCAAGTATCTCTCACTAACTCAAGGCAATACCATTGATCTCAGTCACCATATGCTGCTGCTGCTGCTGCTAAGTCGCTTCAGTCATGTCCAACTCTGCGCAACCCCATAGATGGCAGCCCACCATATAGTAGCCTCTTAATTGAACTTCCTGCTTCTACCTTTTCCCTTCTTCTGTCCAAACTCAACACAACACTGAGAGATACTATTAAAATGGAAATCAGATCATGTCACTTCTCAGCTCGAAACTCTCTGACAGTAATCTACTTTACTCTCAGTAAAAACCAAAATCATTCCTGGGCCCTAAACAATCTGGCCTCGCCTTGTTCGGCTGACCTTACCTCGTGCTACTCTCTCCCGTTTCCTTGCTCTAGCCATACGGAATTCTGTGCTGTTCCTTGAATGTCTAGGCACCCTCTACCCCCAGGTCTTTCTACTTACTGTCTCCTCTGAACTGAACGTTCTTCTCCCAGACATCCACAGACGTCACTTACTACTGCTCTCTGGATAAATGTCACTTTATCAGTGAATCCTTCCCTTCCCTTCCCTTTCCTAAACTGTCAAATACTCACTCCCCGAACTCCTTATCTAATGCTCTTCTTTACTATCTTCATAGTGCTTTTTACCATCTAATTAATATTCCATATTTTATTAATACTTATTTTCTTTCACCACAGTGCAAGTTATGTTAAGGCAGGAATTTGTGTAAGTTTGTACCCAACTTTATCTCCTTATCTGCAGTATCTACAATAATGCACGGCCATGGTAAGCACTTAATAGTACTTGTTGAATTAAATATAGGAAGAGAAATATTCCTCCCAGGGCTTAAACTAAGATGACGGTTTTAAGTCTGCATATTCATGATGTGTGTGTGTGCTCAGTATGTCCTACTCTTTGCAACCCCATGGATTTAGTCTGCCTAGCTCCTCTGTCCATGGGACTTTCCAAACAAGAATACGGGGGTGGGTTGCCAATTCCTACTCCAGGGGATCTTCCTGATCCCAGGGATTGAACTCAAATCTCCTACATCTCCTGTACTGACAGGCAGATTCTTTACCACTCATGCCACCATATATTCATGATAATATATAAAAAATAGGTTAAATTCCTTTATTAAAAGTCCTCACATAAGCCAAACATATGCCATTATAATAGACACATAGAATAATGTGACATAACCTATGGACTTAATCTTCCCTTGTAAACAACCAGAACACTGGACAAACTGTTGTCAGACAGTGGACAAGAGGCAGCGTATGACTGTGATCCCTGAGAAAAAGAGGAGCAATTCTGCCTAAAGGTGATTTCCAGACTGCAGGAGCAGAAACAGGGAATTCAAACAGCACCTGGATGTCTTGCTAAAGAGCAGAGAGAGAGAGTGGGGCTCAGGGAGGCTAGGTTACATGCAGCTAGTGGCTGCCACAGTGGACAGCACAGCCCTAGACTGATGGGGGAAAATGGAAACGAATCCACTGAAACTGGACAGTGGTTGACTCCAGCTTGTAAGATGTTGATTTATATATATGTCCATCAAATTTTTCTAGAATAAGTATGTATTCCTTTTATAATATGAAAACATCCATTTTAAAATGTATGCATTAAATTCCTAATACCTAATTTGGACTGATAAGCGGTGCTTTCACCAGAAAGTTTTTAGAATTAAACTCTAATGCTTTAAAAACTGAATTAGCACTTAATCTCTAAAAGCAGTGTTTAATCTCTGGATAGACATTTCTATGCCAACAGAGTTTAGCAACGGAAATCTCTTTTTAATTAAAGGAATTCAGTTTTAAGTTTTCACATTAAAGTGAAATCAGTGGCTTCTTTTGTTTGTACTGTGATGGATCTCAATAGGAATATTTGTAAGAAATATAAGAAAAGATATTCTATCTCAGAGACATCATGATTTCTTTGACAATATAAAAATCAATTAAATGTTGAAACTTCCAGTCATTTGTCTAATTGTATATCATAACTAAAAAGGGAAGAATTTGCACTTAGGTTGTGTAAACTTTAATAAATACTTTCATAATCATAGAAAATAAAATTAGTTTAATGGACCTACATTGAGCTGAACAAAATTAATATCTGATTAATATTAGACGTTTTTAGAAAGTTGAGGGAATATACTGTAAATTCTTCCAATCTGTCTCTGACGTCCTTACATTCCTTTCTTCAAACCAATCTGCTTCTATTTAGTAACAATAAGACCTCTTAACGGGCCCCATTCATGCCTACAATATGCTGTCTGAATAATACATTTGAGACATCAGCATTCTGGTGTTTAGGCTGTAGCTTAACTCTGATTTTTAAAAGAATGTTAATGTCCCATTCATTTTATTGTTTCACCCACTGTTTGAAAAGAGAGTGGGGAAAAAACCCATTAGCTCTTCTGAAATGTCAGCAAACGTGGGTAACTAAATGATTAGAACTGTCAATCCATGGCATATCACATGTCTTTAATTCAGCAATCTGTGTATATGTGGGCATCGTTGCCAGCCTGAGTTCAAACGCTTAACAGAAACAAGTCTAAGTTCTACATAGCACATCCTTCACTACTAAAAGTTTTGCTACATTAAAAAAAATCTAACCATGCTAAAGACAAAGCTTGAATGTATTAAATGGTATTTGTGTGACTAAATTTGAAAATAGCACTTTGACATGTGACAAAAGACCATTTTAAGGCAAATTATTTTTTTCCCCAAATCATAACCTGAACTGTTTTTGATGCTGGTTGTCCCTAAGTAGCTCACAAATTCAATAAGAAACAAGATATTCACACACATCTAGAGAGAAATTCTGATGTAATTAGTAATGTTATAGTACTATAGTCTATGTGGTGTAAACCCTAGAATTAAGGCCTGATGTTATGTGCTTCCTTGACATCTGATGAAATCAGGAGGGTCTCAAATAGCCTATAACTCTTTTAAGTTCTCTTTGCTAGTCTGCTCCCAAGGAAAAGGTCATGTAGCCAAACAACCTTCCTTACAAGGGACCAGATGCACTTCTTGCTTATCCCTGAATAACAAGTTTCAGTTCCCTGCCAGCCTGCAAAATTATTCAAACCAGCCAGCCACATCCTCCAGTGGAAACCAGGGGTGATCTCATTCTTTTGACACTGAAGGCCTGCCTCCCACAGCCTCGGGTTGTCCACTCTGTTCCCATGTAGTCCTGCATGGAGCGGTGTCCTGTGTATGTGGCTAACAAACTGCGGCCAGTCTCATATGTTCCATCCCAGGTCCAGGGTCGTGTGTGCAGCCGTCCCCATAACCCCAGGACAGCACTCTCTCCTTTGTCAACAACATGAATGGGAGGGATTAGATCAGGCTATGTACCTCAGTGCTGTAAAAAGACCCAGTTTGAGAAAAAGATCCTTACAATGCTGTCTAAAAGGGTTCTGCAAAGTAGGCTGTACTGGATGAAGAATGGTGTTGACAATTTGGTTTTGCAAGTGGCTTTGGTCTCATTTCTGCAATTCTCTGCTGAAGGAGCATGCAGCCAAGAAACCACAGCTAAAAAGCAAACAAAATACTGATTTTATTAACTGGACAAGACAAGTAAAAGCTGGATCACAGAAAATCATTTAGAGCAGGAAGCCAAACTCAGCCCTCTTACTTCCAATACCCTCTCCCTTGAATTCTATGTCCTTTCCAAATAGCTGCATGGTCATGGATGACTGCTGCATCAGGTCCATCCAACTGCAGGTAGAAGAGGGAGGGTTGTGGTGGCCAGGCCAGCTGAGACAGACCGTGTCTAGTTTGTCTAATTCTTGGAGACAGGAAGTACAAGACAGGGCAGGGGCAGGCACCACCCTGAGCACGGATCTTTAATCCAGGGAACCCGCCCTTTAGTAAAACTGTCCCAGTCAAGGTCCTGTTCTGACAGTCTGCTGAGCAAGTTTGTTCTCCAAGGCAATGAAAATAGGAGGAGCGTGGGGTGCCAGAAATGCAACAAGTTTCCTTCTAACCCAGAGACAAAGGTGAAAATAAATTCCTTCTCCCCAAGGAAGAGAAGTACAACCACATAAGTATTATTACATCCACAAAACAGAGCAAAGCAGAAATGAAGATGGTTTGTGGTAAAAGAATACACTATTCAGACCAGAGGATCAAAACTGTGGGGCTGTGAGGCAAATGAAGTCAGTGCTAAGACAAGCTTCACGCCTCCTGAGAGTGTGAAGTCCAAGGCTAAGAGACAGCTGAAATAACACCCAAGGAGAAATATATAGTCTGATTAAAACAAAAACCCTTTCTTGCTCAATTAAACACAAACGTCTCTCTACAAAATAAACAAAAACACTAATTCAAAAAGATACATGCACCCCAATGTTCAAGCAGCATTATTTACAATAGCCAAAATATGTAAGCAATCTAAAGCGTCCATCAATAGATGGATAAAGTAGATGCTACACACACACATACACACACACACCCCTCAACCATAAAAGAATGAAATTTTGCCATTTGTAGTAATATGGATGAACCCGGAGGGTATTACACTTAGTGAAATAAGTCAGACAGAGAAAGACAAATACTGTATGTTATCACTTAAATGTGTAACCTTAAAAGTAAACTAGTGAGTATAACAACAAAAACATCTGACTCATAGCTATAGAGAACAAACTAGTGATTAACAGTGAGGACAGGGAAGTGGGGAGGGGAAAGATAGCGGCAGGAGGTTAAGAGATACAAACTACTATGTATAAAATAAGTAAGCTACAAGGATATATTATACAACACAGAGAATATAACCAATGTTTTATAATAGCTATAAATCAAATACAACCTTTAAAAATTGTGAATCACTATGTTTTACACCTAAAACTTATACAATATTTTATATCAACTATACCTCCAAAAATATGAAGGTCTTGGAAGAGTCCAGCCTCTGGTACCTATAACTAGGAAAATTACAGAAGCAGGGAGAAACCAGTGACGGGAAGAGAAAGAGCAGGGACTACATAAAACTTAACTTTGGGGCTGCTTATTCAGGAGTATCTACTTAGAATCTGCTGGATGCCAAGCACCGTGCGTGGGGGTAGGTGCACGGAGGGGACGATGAGAGTTTCAACTCTGGAAGTGCTTATATCCTGATGGTAATGCTAATAGATAACTAGTGTCTGAGCACCAACCACGTGGCAGATAGTGTATTCAGTTCAGTTCAGTTCAGTTCAGTTCCTCAGTCGTGTCCGACTCTTCGTAACCCCATGAATCGCAGCACACCAGGCCTCCCTGTTCATCACCAACTCCTGGAGTTCACTCAGACTCACGTCCATCGAGTCCATGATGCCATCCAGCCATCTCATCCTCGGTCGTCCCCTTGTCCTCCTGCCCCCAATCCTTTCCAGCATCAGAGTCTTTTCCAATGAGTCAACTCTTCTTTGGCATGAGGTGGCCAAAGTACTGGAGTTTCAGCTTTAGCATCATTCCTTCTAAAGAAATCCCAGGGTTGATCTCCATCAGAATGGACTGGTTGGATCTCCTTGCAGTCCAAGGGACTTTCAAGTCTTCTCCAACACCACAGTTCAAAAGCATCAATTCTTCAGCGCTCAGCCTTCTTCACAGTCCAACTCTCACATCCATACATGACCACTGGAAAAACCATAGCCTTGACTAGACAGACCTTAGTCGGCAAAGTAATATCTCTGCTTTTGAATATGCTATCTAGGTTGGTCAGATGGTCTAATTTTAGTGTCACAAAAACACTATGAGGAAAGCAGGCAGGGCCATTATTACCACTTTACTATGAGGAAATTAAGGTGCAGAAAGATAAAACTTACTCAAAGTCATGTTGCTAAGAGATGGTTCAATTCCAGGACACAGTATGTAACCACTGTGCTATATTCCTTCAAATACTGAATGAGAGGAAAGAGAATATTAAAAATAGGAAGTAGAATTTCAGTCCCACTTATATTCAGTTCAGAAAAAAAAAGTGTAATAGATCTAAGTAAAAAAGTATAAAGCAAACTGTTTTGCTTAGAGAAGGTTAAAATAAAAAGTTTAAAGAAAGTCACCATAAGAAAAAAAATCATAAATCTCACATTACTACATATGAATAGAAAATGATAGGAAGAAAATAAAGTTTGGGATATAACCCCATGAAGTATATCCAAGATAAAATTATATAGCTTCTATATATTTTATTTTATGTAACCTCAACTATTCACTAGGGAGATAACATACTTAGAATCATTCTCTTTTCCCATAAGGGAGACTTTCTGTTCTCATCCAATCTAATTAACTCATTCCAGTTAAAATAAATGTCTAAAGGTAATTATTTGGTCCTGTTTTCTGTACTATTCTGGCCTGTCTGTAGAGAGAGAAATATAAGTTTGGAGCAGATTACCTTGTGTATGAAGTTCTCAGCCCAATATTCTCACACAGATAAAATATGGCTTAAACAGAGGATTAATAGCAGGTTCAACAAACAAACAGAGCCTAAAATATAAACAAAAAGCAAAAGTTAAGGTGAGGCTGCTGCCAAAGAACATGCTAAGACAAACTGTACTTAACACACAGGGAGCTGCCTCATCCTTTGAAACTAACCCCAAGAGGGTGAGGTTAGGACACCACTATGGCCCAACTGATGCACTTAATAAAAGGAAGTTACAAAGTTCTTTTATGTATAAATGTTCCTTTAACCTTGTGGCAGCATGAAGGGTAGGTGTTAGTATCAGAGTGTACAGACAAAGGCACAGAGGCTCAGAAAGGTCACTCTTGACCAATCTTGGTTTCCAACAAGGAAGCCCAGGCTCTTAAAGAGTTCATTGTGGTAACAATGGCCTTCAACAATGGCTCAAAAGTCTTCCCTGCAGTCCTCATGGGCTTGAGTAGCCATTATCCAAATATTAAGTAAAGACTGTGATACTTCCCATATCTATTCTCTACCTGGCAAAAATTTTTTTGCAATGCTGCCTACTTTCTCTTAAAATACAGTAAAATATCTTTTCCAGAATCTCACAACCCATTATTAAAGCCTCAGAGGTTGGCAACGGAAGGAAGGAAGGAAGGAAAGGAGGGAAAGAAAGAAGAAAGAAAAGAAGAAGCAGAGAGAAAGCTTAAATCAGATAAATAGGTAAACAGTTTGCTCTCAGGCTTACTATAAGAGGATAAAAACATGGTTATGTTTCCAAACTCCTGCAAATCTTATAAATACTGAAATAATTAAATACAGCTTGAAGCACATAATACCATTACAGTTACATAAGGGGAAAAGGATATGTTAGAATAATAGTTTAAGAGTGATGACTTGTGAAATGGTCATTTGCCATACCAACTTCTGCCCCATACCACTTTGAAAGGAATGATACAGGTCTAGGAGAAGGGAATGGCAATCCACTCCAGCATTCTTGCCTGGAGAATATTCTTGAAAGAGCAGCCTGGCAGGCTACAGTCTATGAGCTCACAAAGAGTCGGACATGACTTTGTCCGTATATACTGAACTGAAGGAGGTGTTTGAGGTAAACTAAACTAACTCTTATTAATTAAAAGTGTTTTTAAAGTGAGTTTCCTATTTACAACCTCAACAGTGATTTCTTTTTAGATATAGCCTACCGTCACTTTTTTTTTTTTTTAATGGAAGCTTTAAGTTAGCCCCTACTCTTCTCTTTTGGTACAGAAGGAAAGTAGTTTTTAATCTGCCATAAGTCTATATGATAGACCATCCATCCATATAAAAATGATTACTATTGTTTAGCAGTTCATTGGCATAGTCTGAAATTGTGGCACCACAGTCATGAGTTTACATGGAGTGGTGGTGATTTGTGATTGCGAGCTTATTCTTGGATTGTTATGGTTTGCTTTACCAACCATGGAACCGAAACATCAGCTCTAAATGCTGCACACTTGCCAGAATGCACTGTGCATGGTGACATTTTACATGTTGATAGTGGAAGCGTCCACTTTTCACTCCCCTTCCCCCACCACTGAATGGTTACCGTGGTCTCCTCCCCAAGCACAGCTTCCTGTCTGGGAGGCTTCCTCTTCTAAAACACTGGCCAGTTTTACTCTTTCCAGTTATTTTTACCTACTCTCATAATACCATAATGACATTAGGAAAACCTTTGTTAGAGTCTTATGTTCAATTTTTACTGCTGTGGTTTAAAGGAAGAAGTAGAGAAACTAGATGTCAAGGCAATGTAGTATGAAAAAGAGAGACTGATCTGAAACCAAATCCTAGCTGTATCATTGTCTAGCTGGGCAATCTTCCACAAGGGGTAAAGATGGGGAAGAGTGGTGGGAAATCATACTTACTGAATACCCACTTTGTGTGAGATGCCTTATGCATATCTTATTTAACATAACAATCCTACAAGATAAAAGCTTTTATCCCTAATCTTTCAGGATCTTTTCTTATTCATTTATTTTTTAAAGATTAATAAGAGGCGTATTCAAAATCTAAATCTCAAAGAATTTAAATAACTTGCCCAGAACCATAGGGCTTTAATCACAGAGCTAGGATTTAAACTCAGGTCAACTAACTCTGAAGTTCAATAAATATCCATTCTTTACTCCAGGGAAAATACAGAGAATAGCAATTTGTATCATCCAAAGGATCAAAGATATTGGGCTTCCCTGGTGGCTCAGAGGTTAAAGCATCTGCCTCCAATGCAGGAGACCCGGGTTCAATCCCTGGGTCAGGAAGATGCCCTAGAGAAGGAAATGGCAATCCACTCCAGTATTCTTGCCTGGAGAATCCCATGGACAGAGAAACCTAGTAGGTTACAGTCCACGGGGTCGCAAAGAGTCGGACACGACTGAGTGACTTCAGACTGAGTGACTTCACCTCACCTCACGGGCAGAAGCTGAAGAATATAAGTTGCCTAGCTTAATTAACAAGTAGTTTTAAACATTGTAAATCAACTATACTTCAATTAAAACAAAAACTTTTAAATTTAAAGGTGATTTTAATGACCATTTTTAAAATGTCAAGATTCTCTAAGGAATTTGTTGGACAATTATAATCTGTATCCATAAAACACTTGAAAATGAAAGGTAATGTACAGTTTATATTAAATAAAGAAGAATTTTTCTGGGACAAGCTTGCTCATAGGGTGTATTGCTTGCAAGGTACTTTTCTAGGTGTTGAGAATCTCAAATGAATAGACTAAAATCTCATGGTCCTATGCGAACAGGCCAGAATATACAAGGAGCTCAGTATATATTTGGATAGCTCAATAATTAGGTACGATGTGGTAATAACACGCAAGGAAAATGACTGTATCTCGGAAGTCTTCAAGTAGACAAAGGGAAACAGCCTAAAAAAGCAGCTAGATAAAAACAGAAAACCATCAAAATGACAGCTTAGACTAGTGATTTCTAACTTTTTGATAATGGTAACACCCAACCATGTTTCATTTTGCATTGTTCCTTCCTTAAGAAGTTCTATTTCGGGGTGGGAGGGTGTCGTGCGTATGTGTGTGTATGGGCATACATGCATGTTCAGTCATGTCTAACTCTTTGTGATCCTATGGACTATAGCCTGCTAGGCTTCTCTGTCCATGGAGTTTTCCAGGCAAGAACACTGGAGTGGGGTGCCATTTCCTATTCCAGGAGATCATCTGGATCCAAGGATCAAACCTGCGTCTCTTGCAACTCCCGCCTTGGCAAGCAGATTCTTTATACTGAGTCACTTGTGAAGTTGCCTGTATGTCCACAGCTATTCATAAATCTTAGCTACATGATCACTTTACTTAAAACAGTACCAAAATGGCCCTCTACTATTTTAGCCACCCAAAACTAGCCTTTCATTCATCCTTGGTTACACAGTTTCTATATGAATGACCACAATTGGATTATTGAAAAATGAATCTTAAACTATGAAATTATAGAACACTTCAAATTTATAAAATATAGTCTTCTTCCTTCAGTCAGGTGAATTACCTAACTATTGATTTCTAACAATGATTTTGAGTAACCCAGGCTGTAATTATTTTAGTTATTTCAAGAAATTTCATAAAATTAAGGTTTTTATCTTATACATCTATATGAATAAACCCATACTCATGAATACATCCAGGGTCACTTATATTGGAGTGATCTATATGATTTATACTAGATATCTTTACTTTTTAAGAGATACAACACTTCTTACTTGTTATATAATCAATTGACTTTGAACTTGGACCAGAGGAAATTAACAGTCCCTTTCATATCTGGAAAAGGGAAAAGCTAGCACTCCTATATTCTAGCCTGGAGAATTCCATGGACTGCATAGTCCATGGGGTCACAAAGAGTCGGACACAACTGAGCGACTTTTACTTCACTTCACTTCATATCTGTAATTCATACAAACTTATCCATCCTTGAAGATGAACAAAACTAACATTTCTCATTCCTACTGCCTTCAAATTAATGTGTATTTTGGCTTAATAAAAGCCTTATATTCTAAGTAATGAAATGAAGACAATGTAACGCATGTACTTCATGACTTTTCTATCCTATTAATTATAAAAATAGGAAGAATACTAACAGCCAGTTTTTAATGTGTGCTCCCTGGTGGCTCAGACAGTGAAGAATTGGCCTGCAGTGCAGGAAACCTGGGTGGGGAAGATCCCCTGAAGAAGGGAATGGCAACCCATTCTGGTATTCTTGCCTGGAGAAGCCCAAGGACAGAGGAACCTGGTGGGTTACAGTCTATGGGGTTGCAAGTAGACACGACTGAACAACTAACACTTTCATATTTTTTTCACTTTACTTATGAGCATAAGTTATCTGCATGTATTTTGTAATTTAATCCTTACAAAAATGTAAATGAGGCAAAAAAAAACCCTCCCTTTAAAACAATAAATAACAGTGGAGATAGCTTTTTTTATTTGCCGTCTTCTTGAGATCCTCACCTGTATCACATCACTGAAGAAAGAACTGAGAAGAAGCAGGAGCTTCCTGAGCCTCAGCTTTCCCATCAGGTTATACAACTGCACCTTCATTATTTTTGGCATTTTCCTATGGTTTGAAAAAAAGTGTTGACAATTTTCTGCATCTATAACATTTTGGATGAGCAATTTCCATCCTATTGTGTTTCCTCACATATGGTGTTCTAGCTCAAATAGCACTGGTATTTTTATCTTGCATAATTTAAGTATACCACTTTGAATTCTTCTTCTCTGACAAGTATCCAAATTACCTAACACAAATGAGAAAACTCAATGTGTGTTCACTGATTTTCAGACAAAAAATTTCCAACAGAATCACTGTATTTTACAGCTAGAACAGATGATAGGACAATGTAATCTGACCATCTCTCTGTAGAGTGATCATCTACAGCAGAGAGATTTAGGTGTCTCTGCTAGGTCAGGTTAACAAGTTGATGGTAGAAAAAACTAGTAGTACTTCAGTACATTTTTCTAAATAAAAATGTCAACAGTTATTATAAAAAATCCATATTATTTTCAGTGTCCTGCAGAGGATGTTTCAATAATAAATGATGAGCACATGTTTATAATATTGTATTATCAGTACTGAAATTGAAAATTTGTGACGAGTTATATAATATCATTGTGGTTCAGAATTTTTTCCTGTATCCATAAACAGATTATGACTTCTTTGTTGGTTGGCAGACTACCTTTTATATATATATATATATAAAATTAAAGGTAGTTGACGTACAACGTTTCAGGTTTACAGCAAGGTGATTCAGTTATATACATACACATATATTACTTTTCACATTATTTTCCATTATAGGTTATTATAAGATACTGACTATAGTTCCCTGTGTGATAGAGTAAACCTTTGTTGCTTGTTGCATATCTTTTTTTTAAAAATTAGAAATCTAGCATTCTATTCATACTAAGTTAAACAAGTAGAATCAAACGGTCATAAATTTTTTAGCCAGGCAAAAATTCATGTTTTCTAAAATATATATAGTAGGTTACATACACTATATATACGTATACAAAGGCCTATGCTTGACAAAGGCTTGAGAAAGAACATCAAAAAAAAAGGCAAAAAGAAACTGGAAAACATAGACTAAATGAAATGTAAGCACTGAATAGAAATAGGAAAACAGAAACACACTAGATAAAAGGCACAATTTCTTTTTAAACAATCTTTTTTATATCCCTTAATAAACCTACACATACAAGAACTACTTAACAGCTAAGAAGAGACTGACATACATACATTTATATTTTAGACTAATACTATATGACTCAAAATAGAATCAAACAACTGTCATCCTGTATGAATGCAGGTGAATATGTTGTTTGGAGAGACAAAAAGTTGAGGAAACTTCTTTTTCCTTCCTATCAAGTAACTGAGATTGTCCCTGACAGTGAGGGGATTTAGGCGCTTCAAGATTGGTGAAGACTGGAATAGAAAGTAGATGGAATTATGAGAGTTGACTGAGTCTTAAGATATCTGGTGGTATATGCAGATCAAATTGTTCAATAAAAATAACAGCTAATAATAACTGAGGACTTAGCACATGTTTGGCTCTCCTCTCCGTGCCCCTGAGTTAAATCATCTACAGTTCGAAAATCAGTTCAGTCACTCATTCATGTCCAACTCTTTGAAATCCCATGGACTGCAACGTGCCAGGCTTCCCTGTCCATCATCAACTCCTGAAGCCTACTCAAACTCATGTCCATGGAGTCGGTGATGCCATCCAACCATCTCATCCTCTGTTGTCCCCTTCTTCTGCTGCCTTCAATCTTTCCCAGCATCAGGGTCTTTTCCAATGAGTCAGTTCTTCACATCAGGTGGCCAAAGTATTGGAGTTTCAGTTTCAACATCAGTCCTTCCAATGAATAGTCAGGACTGATTTCCTTTAGGATTGACTGACTGATCTCCTTGCAGTCCAAGAGACTTGTCTCAAGAGTCTTCTCCAACACCACAGTTGTAAAGCATGAATTCCTCCTCACTCAGCTTTGTTTATACTCCAACTCTCACATCCGTACATGACTACTGGAAAAATCATAGTTTTGACTAGATGGACCTTTGTTGGCAAAGTGATGTCTCTGCTTTTTAATATGCTGTCTTTGTCAGTCATAGCTTTTCTTCCAAGGAGCAAGAATCTTTTAATTTAATGGCTGCAGTCACCATCTGCAGTGCTTTTGGAGCCCCCAAGTCTCTCACTGTTTCCATTGTTTCCTCATCTATTTGCCATGAAGTGATGGGACCAGATGCTATTGATCTTAGTTTTCTGAATGTTGAATTTTAAGCCAACTTTTTCACTCTCCTCTCACTTTCATCAAGAGGCTCTTTAGTTCTTCTTCACTTTCTGCTGTAAGGGTGCTGTCATCTGCATATCTGAGGTTATTGATATTTCTCCCGGCAATCTTGATTCCAGCTTGTGCTCCATCCAGCCCAGCATTTCACACAATGTACTCTGCATATAAGTTAAATAATCAGGGTGACAGTATACAGCCTTGATGTACTCTTTTCCCAATTTGGAACCAATCTTTTGTTCCATGTCTAGTTCTAACTGTTGCTTCTTGACCTGCATACAGATTTCTCAGGAAGCAGGTCAGGTGGTTTGGTATTCCCATCTGTTGAAGAATTTTCCACAGTTGGTTGGAAAATTTGCAAAAAACTTCACAAAACCTTAGGTTACTCTCTCCGTATTCTGTGAAGAAACTGAGGATCAGAGAAGTCAGAACATTCACTCAACTGAACCAGCTACTCAATAGTGGAATCAGAATTCAAACACTGACGTCCCCCAAGGCCTATGCTCCCAACCACAGTTTAATAGTTAGGATACAAACTAACTTAATAGATGAGTAAGAGGCACTTAATTCAGTCAGAGCAAATGCTGGACTCCCAAGCAGGAGTTCACTTAATGTTAATTCCCTGCTTTTGATTTTAACCCACTCTTCTCATACACATTTACTCATCCTCTCCTTAACTCCCTGAGTACACATACACCTAACCATATACTCACACACACTCCTGTCTTTTTATCAACAAGGGCCACACTCAGGTGCCTAGGTAATGAAAGTGAAAGAACGTGAAAGTTGCTCAGTCCTGTCCGACTCTTTGCAACCCCATGTCCTATACAGTCCATTGAATTCTCCAGGCCAGAATACTGGAGTGGGTAACCTTTCTCTTCTCCAGGAATCTTCTCGACCCAGGAATTGAACCGGAGTCTCCTGTACTGCAGGTGGATTCTTTACCAACTGAGCTATCAGGGAAGCCCACTATGCATCAAACTTCCATTCATTTACACTTCTTCTTCTTAAGCTCATTTCTGTGCAATGATTCCTGCGATCCAACCTCAACAAACCTCTGCTGCCCCATTGTCCCATATCTTTCAAGGTAAATGTAAACACATACTAAGACTGAGGCTTCAGCTCAGTCGTGTCCGACTCTTTGCGACCCCATGAATCGCAGCACACCAGGCCTCCCTGTTCATCACCATCTCTCCGAGTTCACTCAGACTCACGTCCATCGAGTCCATGATGCCATCTAGCCATCTCATCCTCGGTCGTCCCCTTGTCCTCCTGCCCCCAATCCCTCCAGCATCAGTCTTTTCCAGTGAGTCAACTCTTTGCATGAGGTGGCCTAAGGACTGGAGTTTTAGCTTTAGCATCATTCCTTCCAAAGAAATCCCAGGGTTGATCTCCTTCAGAATGGACTGGTTGGATCTCCTTGCAGTCCAAGGGACTCTCAAGAGTCTTTTCCAACACCACAGTTCAAAAGCATCAATTCTTCGGCGCTCAGCCTTCTTCACAGTCCAACTCTCACATCCATACATGACCACAGGAAAAATCATAGCCTTGACCAGATGCACCTTAGTCGGCAAAGTAATGTCTCTGCTTTTGAATGTGCTATCTAGGTTGGTCATAACTTTTCTTCCAAAGAGTAAGCGTCTTTTAATTTCATGGCTGCAGTCACCATCTGCAGTGATTTTGGAGCCCCCCAAAATAAAGTCTGACACTGTTTCCACTGTTTCCCCATCTATTTCCCATGAAGTGATGGGACCAGATGCCATGATATTCGTTTTCTGAATGTTGAGCTTTAAGCCAACTTTTTCACTCTCCTCTTTCACCTTCACCAAGAGGCCCTTTAGCTCCTCTTTAATTTCTGCCATAAGGGTGGTGTCATCTGCATATCTGAGGTTATTGATAT